>QFAX02000445.1:0-99937 GCA_003412495.2 Echium plantagineum
TATAATGGGGCTTTTTCGACTCGAATAAATTCGATTGAACTCACACTCGACTCATTACCATGCCCTCAAATTATTATTCAATATCCGAGACAAAATGGTTTAACTAAAACCCTAAAACCCCCAAACTTCTTCCTCCTCCTCCACTCTCATCCTCCACAATGTCTCTGGACTTCGTCTTCGAGCCTCCTAGCGATGAAAGAAATCGAAAACCAGTTTAACGAAACCGATGAAGATTCAGATTCCGAACCAGAATCAGACCAAAACGTTTCAAACTCAAACCCAAAGACGAAGTCAAGAAGAAGACACAATCACCATGGGATTTCTCAGCATACTCTGAATCAGTTGCAGATGAGCATGCTCGAAGAAGTACAACTTCCATTGATGAGAAGATATTGAAAGCAAGGAAAAATCTATCTGCCCATATTAAATGAAGATGATGATTTTGAAGATGGGGCTGATTTGGATGCTCAAGCTCCTCGTCAAGTATGTAAAGATGCAAATTTTATCATATATGGAATCTATTTGTGTATTTTTGTACTTTGTTTTTAAGTTTTTCCCACAAATTATAAATATTGCAAAAACATATAGCTATTTTGTTTTCAAGTAGGTGAAGATGCAATCTTTATTCTATTACTCGTTGGAAATTTCAAGATGGCCACCATTTGTAGTTTGTTTTTGAGTTTTTAGGTCAATATATTTGAATTTTCAAAAAATGGCATCCTTTTTTGGCATTTTGATAAAAGTGGCCAACTACGTGGAAATAGAGATGGTAATACATATGGATGTATGTGTTGCAATGTGTTTACCCGAAGATTAGACTAGGCGCTATTTTTGTAGTGTTTTGATAAAGTTGCATGCTTTGTTCTATTTTTCAAGCTTGGATGGCTAGTTTTTCAAGTCGATGGGTTAGATTTGAACTGAAGTAATTTTCTATGTGTTATAGACTATTTGGTGAAAAATATTAAAAAGGATAATTTGTTTCTGTACTGTACTATTGATACGATAATTTCGGTTCAAATTGATGTTACGTGCAACGATTAAGGAGGCAATGTTTGTTAACTTGGACAATTGTAAATCAAATTGGACAAAGTCTTCAAGATGGAGGTAATATTAAAGGTGGATTTGAATTCTATAAATGTTGTGTTTGTGCTTGTAGGAGGAGTATATACCAGAAGACGATGATGATGACGTTAGTGAGGTAGTGACTGAGAAGAAACCCTTTTATTCTAAGGTGGAGGGAGTATCATACAAGCAACCTCGTTTATGGAGCTTCACATATCGAGGCCTTTGCTTCGAGCTTGTGAGGCATTGGGCTATGCTAAGCCTACCCCAATTCAGGTTGATATGTGTATATGCGCAGTTTTTGTTACATTGTAAACTTATTATTAGCTGCATTTTGTAATTATCAGTTGGTTTCAATGTTTCGTATATTTGCAGGCTGCTTGTATACCTTTGGCCTTAAATGGCCGGGATATTTGTGGAAGTGCTATCACAGGTTCTGGGAAGGTATGCTCAACTTTTCAGTTTCAATTATTGAGTTCAAAGTTTTCGCTTTGAAATGGTTGTGAAACCTTGTGATTCTTGAATTGATGTTCAACTTTTGACAACTTTAGATTAAGAGGGTTAAACTGAAGTTGTTTCACTTAGAAAAGGGCACTGGTTGTGTACCTTAAAATGAGTATTGTCATAGATTCTTGAAAACATCTTAAACTAGATGGATCAATACTTGTATTTATGCAGACAGCTGCCTATGCCTTGCCAACACTGGAAAGACTACTGTATCGTCCCAAAAATAGACCTGCTACCAGAGTTCTAATACTTACCCCAACAAGAGAGTTGGCTGTCCAGTAAGTGTTCTTGCTTTCTCTCCGCTAAATGTGCATTCTGCAGATTCACTTTTTATTATGTTAATAGTTTGACACTCAATCTGCGTACCTCTTCTAAGAAGTGCAATTAGGCTCTATAGATAGTCTTTCAGAAACTCAAATTTAACTACACTGATATTTGAAAGCGTTAATCAATATTTTAATTTTTTTCCAGTTTCATATTCAACATGGCCAGTTTGGTTCTTTGGTTAGCTAGTATCAACCTCTCAGACTACGTAATAGTTGTTTAAACAATCCTAATTTAGAGATGCTAAAAAGGCTATTTGTAAGTTTGTGAATTAAAGATAATATAACTACCTAACAGGACTAAAAGTCTCAAACTACATACCCTTAATAAGAATTAGGATCTCCCATTCGACCACGCTAATCTTTTAAGGAAGTTACTAGAACTTCTTTTAGAAATTCTGCTCATATTTTTTGTCATTTCATATTCACCATTATCTCTTTTCTTTTATCAGTTTTGTTCGACCTGTCAAATTATGTACTACGTAATATTTAATTGACTATCCTTATTATAGATAGTGAAAAGGCTAAGGCCATTCATAAGTTCATTATAAGTTTGTGATTACAGATGTTATAAGCAACTATTAATTATCTTAATCAGTTTTTGTAGTGTTAAGCTCATCATATGTGAGTGACAAGGCCCATCATTTTATGGTGACACATTTTTGGTTTGATTCCTCACTATCCTATCATTGGTTTGCAAAATTTCTGTTTAGAACACACTCATTTATTTTATATTTTATACTAATCTTAAGGTTACAAATCCCATATGAACTTAAACTTCAACAAGCTCACATAATTCTGTTTAATGTTTTGTTATATAGTATGATTGACATCGTTTAGTAGATTCTTCTATTCATTGTATCTACAATTTTATGCTGTGATGCAATTTGGTGCACTAACTTCTGTTTTCAACTTCTTAAACAAGCTACATAATTCTTGTTCTTACTGTTGATTGGATAAAATTTAATTCTACCAGGGTTCACAGTATGATAGGAAAGTTTGCCCAATTTATGCCAGACATCAGATGTTGTCTTGTAGTTGGTGGCCTTTCCACAAAGGTTCGTTTTTTTGTTTATTACTGGTTTGCAGTATCATCTGGATTATCTCTGTATTACTTTTTTGCTGATACTTATCCTTGTCTTGATATCAACAGGTGCAAGAGTCGGCTTTGAGATCATTGCCAGATATTGTTGTTGCAACTCCGGGACGAATGATTGATCATCTGCGAAATTCTATGTCAGTGGACTTGGACGATCTTGCTGTTCTAATCCTTGACGAGGCAGATCGTCTACTTGAGCTTGGATTTAGTGCTGAAATTCGTGAGCTGGTATTCTTCATCCCTTAGTTACTCTGTTTTGGAGCAATTTGATTCATGTTGACACTGGATACTCTTTTAAGCAGCACATCGATTTTCCATTTTGTCCAAGTAGATTTTCCTTAAAAGTTGTGTGCCGACTCCCATGGTAGATTGTGCATCTATATTCTTTAAAAGTTGTTTGTGTTCCCAAGAATTTGCTGTTATGAACCCTCTATTCTGAGCTTAATGGAATGGAAGTGTGCATAGCCATACAAGGTTTGTGTAAAATCAGTGGCATTACTTAAGAGGCATCTCTTAAGAAACTGATTGCTTGCTTCTCAATCCGTGCGTTTTCCATTTGGATTATCCAGCTATCTCGTAAACACTGTACCTTGCATTTCCAATGAGCTACTCGTGCTGTGTTCAGGTTAGGTTGTGTCCAAAGCGGAGGCAGACTATGTTGTTTTCGGCAACAATGACCGAAGAAGTTAATGATCTTATCAAATTATCCCTTAATAAGCCTGTTCGACTTTCAGCTGACCCATCTACAAAACGTCCTGCAACACTGACGGAAGAGTAAGCCTTGAGAAGTTACAACTGTGTTATTATTTTTATTATTTTGAAGCTGTCAGCCTATAGGTTCGTGGTGGAATTTTTTTTGTATATTTCCGTGACCTGACAGCAATATTGTAATGAAGATGCCTTTGCATGCTATCCAGCTTCAATCATTCCCCTGAGACATTATGGTTCCTTTGTACAGGGTGGTTAGGATCCGGCGGATGCGAGAAGGAAACCCTGAAGCAGTTCTCCTTGCTTTGTGCACAAAAACATTTACATCCAAAGTGATCATTTTTAGGTATGTGACAGCTGAACTGACTTTCGTGCAGTATGCTCAGTTGTTGACTATGTTAGAATGAGTTATAGAACAAGCCTTTGCTCATCCAAGTGTATCCTTTTTAATACTGTAATTTACATGCTTATAGTGATTCGCTTTTTCTTATAACCTAAGATTTGTGATTATATGAAGTTTTCAGTACTCCCTGTATATTAGAAGCTAATCTTTAATGATTTTTGTTCTTACTGCACTTCCTTGAAGTGGAACTGATAAACTACTACAAAGTCGATCTAATAGTTGTGAATTTTGATGTTATTTTGAAGTTAGATAAAAAGACTGATTAAGTTAAAAGAATGACATTCTTAGCTGAAGTATCATTCAGTTTCAGTTATTATTACTGTTTGGAAATGATACTTCAGTTGACCAATTCTTGTGCAGGTTTGTATGTGTCTATAAGTAACAAAACACAATTTTTATAGATCTTCAATTATCTACAGTCTGCTCTGTAACTATACTATCATTTTTATATAGTTTTCAATTACTTATCCGTTTTCCCCCATTGGGCAGTGGAATGAAACAAGAAGCACATAGGTTAAAGATTTTATTTGGGTTGGCTGGACTAAAAGCTGCTGAACTTCATGGAAATCTCACTCAGGCTCAACGTCTTGACGTACGATGTTTCTACTGTTTCTCTTAATAATTAGAGCATAATATAGGCCTCTGTTTAGGCTTCTCGCTTACTCTTGGCTGTACATGTAGGCATTGGAGACTTTCAGGAAGCAAGAAGTGGATTTTCTAATTGCAACTGATGTTGCTGCTCGTGTAAGATGTTTATCTGTGCAATCACAGACTAACCTTCTTGTTGTTTTTTTATCTCAACAATTTATTCTTGGTATTCTTTTAGGGACTTGACATTATTGGTGTAAAAACAGTCATAAACTTTGCATGCCCTCGTGATCTTACCAGGTAACTCCTAAATCAGTTGTTTGTATATTTTCACTTCCTCTTTGTATCTTAATTAATGCGACATGCATATTTTTATTGCGACCATTGTTTTTGTTCATCCTTAAAGGATAAGTTATTTGGAGTTTCTGTGTTTGTTTCCATAGACGAAGACTTCAGATAGATATTGGTTTTGATTCATCATTTTGTACTTCCAGTTATGTTCACCGTGTTGGTCGAACAGCTAGAGCTGGTAGAGAAGGATATGCTGTAACATTTGTGACCGACAATGATAGGTCTCTACTGAAATCTATTGTAAGGATCTTATCGTTTGTCTTACTTAGTTACTTCTGGATAATGAGCTTTTATTGTATGTACATCATTCATATTTTCACCTTTTGGTATTCCAGAAAATGCATTTTGACGTTTAAATTTGCATGTATGTTGTATTTTACAAGGAAAAGAAATCTATAAAGTACACAGTCTGCAAAACAAAGTATCTTATATTCATATTTAAAAATTAGAATAGCTTTGGTATGGCTTCTTAAATAACTCGGATCAAAATCAGGCTTATCGATCAATTATTTAATTTCAATTTTCTCTCATTTGATTTGAGCACATAATAGATGAGCAGGATTCCACTGACATCTTCATATTTCGTCTCAGGTCAAAAGAGCTGGTTCCAGGCTCAAGAGTCGAACAGTTGCAGAGCCAACAATTGTTAAATGGTGTCAAAATATTGAGCAGATGGAGCAACAAGTTTCGGCAGTTCTAAGGGAGGAGAGGTTTCTATTATACCCCTCAACTCCTTCGTTTTATACTATTGTTTAACTTGCACTGTCATGCTTACACCTTCCCATGTTATCTTGTCTTCGCAGGGAAGAGATGGCTCTAAGAAAAGCTGAAATGGAGATGGCTAAGGTTGTTATTCTGATTTTCTTTGAAAATTATTGCATGGATTGGTCTACGTGGTTAACTATATTTTAGCCATTTTACATCAGACTTGTCTACACATTACCTTCAGTTCTCAGTGTCACATCTGATTTTCCTTTCCCAAAAACTTACGGTCTGCAATGGAGCGTATTTAGCTACATGCACTGAAGGAATAACTCCAGTCTTCTTTTACAGGCAGAAAATTTGATTGCTCACAAGGATGAGATATATTCACGTCCTAAACGAACTTGGTTTATCACAGAAACAGAGAAAAAACGAATAGTGAAGGAAGCGAAGGTATTTTTCTACTTCTCTATGGCCAGTGGATTTTAAACTTTTAATAGCATAGCCTAGACATATTTAGTTAAGCTTGAGCATGTCAACTTCAAAAATAGATGGTGACATTAAATGCATTCATGAATTATGTTAATGACGCTGTGAAGGCCTGACGATTATTTGCGTTATGAAAGCTATTCAAGCTGAATCACAGAAATATACTTGGGTGTCCTTTAAAGGATAGACAATTCGAGTGAGTTGGAAGCAATATTTGGAGATGATGTAATGGCTATTTCAATATGTTTGATTTGCGTACATAACTGTCTACATGAACAGATGATTGTAGTAATAAATGTGTACTCAAGAGTGTTGCTACTACTAGTTTGTTTTTTTCACCCAAGCAGCAGCACACTAGCAAACCATGGTGACAGGAAAGATATTGCGTAGTAGTCGTTAGCATCTGCTTCCATATTGCTAAGCTCGTCTTCCTTTATGTCTTTCTTGTGTAACGAAGTATCTCTTCTTTAGAATTAGTACTCTTAAGAGTTAGTATATTTAGCGTTACTTTTTCCTTATTGAAAAACATTTTGATAAAACATTACAAATTATTGTGTAGGAATCGACTGAGACACAGAAGGGAAATGGGAAAGAAATCATCAGTGCTCAACAAGCGGAAGATATCAAGATGAAGAAAAAGAGAGAAAAGGAGCGTGAGGTACTTGTCATTTGATGTTTATTTACGAAATTGGAGTGCAGCTTCTTCGTTAACTCATTAGTTCTCTTTTTATTGGTAGAAAAATTTGCCCCGGAAGAAAAGGAGAAAATTGGAAGCTGCCAGAGAGATGTTGGAGGAGGAGAACGACAATGAAGCAGTAAGTTCTCCATTTTTTCTTAATAAAATAATTATTGTGCATGAGGATTCATATTCTAAGTTTGAGATCATCTGTTGGTGCCACTTTATAAATAATGAAAGAGTGACCTTGACGAGTCTGTTAAGAGATTTATCTACATATCTGCCATCCAAATGTGAAGAAGTCAACAGCCTGACCTTTTTTTAGCCTGTGTTAGGCTTGTATGATGTTTGATATTATGTCATTTAACAGAACCTTGTACTAACTTATATGTGTTTTCAGGATAATCAGAACAATAAGAAAGAGAAAGCTGGAATTTCACTTGTTGATTTGGCTAGGCGTCGGGCAAAAGCAGTGAAGGCCATAAATAAGGCCACTGATGCAGGGAAAATTATTAAGAAGCCAGTTCAGAAGCCAGTTCAGAAGTCCAAGCGTCCTGCAAAAACAAACCAATCAAGAACAGAGGAAATGCAGGAACTTTTTCAAAGTGATATGAATGAGAAGAAACAGAAAAAAGCACTACGTGTAGGGAAGAAATCATCTTTCAAAAGTAAATCAAGGTATTTACCTAACAGCATTCAGCAGTTCCTTGTCATTTATTTCCCCGCAATGTTTGATAATGAACTGTTATTGTACAAATACTCGTTCAGCACCCTGCCAACCAAAAGAAAGCATGCGTTTATCTTGAGATATTTAATATTTTGTCTGTTTGGTTAGAATCTAGAGTTGCCTCAATATGCCTTGGTTGTATGAAATTTTTTGATTTTCTGATATTTTGCTTAGTACTCCCTCTTTTTATTATTTAACTAGCCCCTTCGTTTTTTGGGGGTTCATTGATTAAATGTTTGCCTTGGTCTGCTTGACCAGTCTAAGTTTTGACTTTTGACATAATGTCTATGATGTTTGTAACGTAATAGAAACAAGGGTAAAATTGCAAGGAGGTCGATAGATAGAATCATAGGTAGATTATTCAACACACTAAGGGGTATTCGTATATTCCTATGTAAGTGGTATTCGTGTCTTCATAATATGTGGCCCTCTGTTTTTGCTTGGTTCATATTTTGATTATCTCACAATGTAGAGCATTCTAAACAATGATAAAAAATTTAGTCTTTTTAATCCGTTTATGTTTGGTTCATGCAGGTACAAGCGAAAGTAGTGGGCATCACCGACAAGTGCTGGGGGATATGTCTGAAGCAGCTTTAGTCCTTGTTGGATATATCATGCCAGCAGTGTGAAGTTCGTCACCTGTGGCATTGGACGATAAAGTAAGGATATAATCATATATGGTAGTTTCCTACCTGAGGTGTTCAATAGTGGGTGCCTCCTAAGTTTTGTAACGCTCACAACTCTGCACGACGGCAGCTTGGCAAGTTCCTGGGGTGCGTGAGGACAGGAAAGTATGAAGTCAACTGTAGAGTAGTATGATAACCGCAAGAGCATTATTTTTATGGTCGTTTGTCGTCAGGCCAACGGCTGGTGGATTACTCAAATTTGTGCTTTTTTAGCTGTAAGGATACTCTGACAAATGATTCGTGCTTGCGAACTGGTATGAAATATTTTGAGATATTGATCCATCTTGTGTACAAGAGCCATATCTACAATTGATACGTTACTAGAAACCATTCCTGGAAGACTGATTAGTGATTACATTAGATCATCTCAATCATTCTTGCATGAGTGGCATGTGTAGAAATTATTTCCACGGCTCATTTTTCCATCGCTCATGTTAGGGTAGGGGATCGAATGCACATTTTTGCGGTTCGACCTTTTTATTTAACTTAAAGAAGTTGAACGCTCGACACATGAGTTTGCGTGTACGAATTTGAGTTGTGAAATAAAGGATCTTGTAGTCATTAGCGAGAGCCTTTTCCACAAGATCTTGTGGTCAATAGCGAGAGTCTTTTCCACTAGGCTATTCGATTAGTCTGGAAGACCTGTTCTTTTTAAAAACTTACGAAGTTGCTTACTTTACAAGTACACCATATCAAGATCAGTTTTTGCACATGCACTAGCTCAATGACATAGTAAAATGTAGTAGTCTATTTGACGTTCCTATTCGAGATTGTTTACATATTGACTCAATTGTTTCCAAATTAATTTTAAATTGAAGTGCAATCACTATTATGTATGTCCTAATTACAAGCAATTAAATTTGTTTGTCTTTATGTTTTTTGTCTTTTAATAAGGTGTCACATGCATTTGCATGAAACCATGTATGTTGTCATGTTTTGAATAAACATGCAAAATACTTGACAAGTGTATAACTCAAGTTTGCATGAAGTATTACAAGTGTCTTTGTGGTCACCACTATATAAGGTGATCATACTTTGTTGTAAACTCATTCCAAATTCATGCAATAAAAAAGCCTTAGTAGCAAAATACTCTCCTCCTCATACTTGTTCTAAACATTTATATCTTTTCATATGTTTTACTTTTATGTTACCTTCATATATTAGAGTTCTTTTATTAAATGAGTCTCAAACTAGTACTTGCTTAATTTGGTTTGATGAAAACTTTAATTATAAATATCAATACAAAGTAACCCATTATCAATCAACTTTATAATAATACTTATATTTTTCATAGTTTAAGACTTAGTATTACAAAGTACATTTGGAAACACTTTTAGCTAAGATCCGTGTTATCCTCCTAAGTGGTTGTACCCTCCATTCGTGGTTGTATATTTGGTATCCGAGCCAAATAAGGTAAGTGTTTCTTAACTTTGTCTTTAAATATATTTTTTAACTACTCTTTTCTCTTAACACATAGCTAAGCATAGAATGCGAACTTTTGTTCCGTCTATCTAGTTCTATGTTGTTTCTTAAGAACTCAAAAAATCAGTGGAATTGTTCTTCGAAATCTTGGACGTGTTTAGCCTAAGAGAAAGGCGTTTTTGTCCGATTTAAGAACAAGAACTGGTAAAAGTTCTTTTTGAGTTGTTGAAATCTTTTAAGCTTTTCTTAGCTTAATTCCAACTCAATTATCAGATTAATCTGATAAGTGGAGAAAAGCTTTTGTAGTTTCAAAAAATATAATTATCGACCAAGTATAGAAGTATTTGCTTTTATTTGAATTTGATATCTTTTATCACCATAAGGTTAGTACTCCAACGTTTTTCTTCTTTCTTAATATAATGTCTTTTAGCTCATTATCACAAGAAGGTATTCTTAAGGCTGTAAGAAAGAAGAAAAACGTTGGGAGTACTAACCTTATGGTGATAAAATATATCAAATTCAAATAAAAGCAAATACTTCTATACTTTGTCAATAATTATATTTTTTGAAACTACAAAAGCTTTTCTCCACTTATTAGATTATCTGATAATTGAGTTGGAATTAAGCTAAGAAAAGCTTAAAAGATTTCAACAACTCAAAAAGAACTTCTACCAGTTCTTGTTCTTAAATCGGACAAAAACGCCTTTCTCTTAGGCTAAACACGTCCAAGATTTCGTAGAACAATTCCACTAATTTTTTGAGTTCTTAAGAAACAACATAGAACTAGATAGAGGGAACAAAAGTTCGCATTCTATGCTTAGCTATGTGTTAAGAGAAAAAAGTAGTTAAAAAATATATTTAAAGACAAAGTTAAGAAACACTTACCTTATTTGGCTCGGATACCAGATATACAACCACGAATGGAGGGTACAACCACTTAGGAGGATAACAAGGATCTTAGCTAAAAGTGTTTCTAAATGTACTTTGTAATAAATACTAAGTCTTAAACTATGAATAATATAAGTATTATTATTAAGTTGATAATGAGTTACTTTGTATTGATATTTATAATTAAAGTTTTTATCAAACCAAAATAAGCAAGTACTAGTTTTAGACTCATTTAATAAAAGAACTCTAATAGATGAAGGTAACATAAAAGTAAAACATATGAAAAGATATAAATGTTTAGAACAAGTATGAGGAGGAGAGTGTTTTGCTACTAAGGCTTTTTTATTGCATGAACTTGGAATTAGGATTGTAAATGAACCTGCAAGCTCAACTCGGCTCAGGGTATGTGGCTCGAAAAAGTTCGGTTCGTGGCTCGACTCGGGATAGCAAACGTAGAGCCAAACCTTGAAAATCAATATTTGGCTCGATTCGCAAACGGTTCGCAAAAGCTCGGCTCGACTCACCATGTGAAATTATGTAATAATATTTTAATATAGATTTATATGAGAACGATTAATCGTCCCTTTCTTTGATAGATCTTAGCATATTTGGCTGAATTTTGAGGTAAAGATATATACTTTAGTTTTACTTTTATTTTCTTTGGTAGATCTAGCATATTTAGTCAAATTTTGTTTTGTTTCATCACTTTCAAAACAAATTATTCGGGGAGTTCGGCTCGAATTCGTCATAAATAAATTGACAAACTTCAAATCAAGCTTCTCCTTTTTTGGTATTCGACCAGTATTCGGCTCGTTTTTATTCGGCTTGAGGATGACAGAGCCGAACTAGAATCTTCCGATGTTCGGTATTATTCGGCTCGTTTACAACCCTACTTGGAATGAGTTTACAACAAAGTATGATCACCTTATATATTGGTGACCACAAAGACACTTGTGATACTTCATGCAAACTTGACTTATACACTTGTCAAGTATTTTGCATGTTTATTCAAAACATGACAACATACATAGTTCCATGCAAATGCATGTGACACCTTATTAAAAGACAAAAAATATAAAGACAAACATATTTAATTATATATAGTATGTGACATTTCAATTTAGTTCTTTGAATCCAAATGTTGTATCAAAGTGGTCAACTTTTGTTTATCAATTACAAGTGTTTATAGTTATTGAATTTAATACACATGTACTTCTGTTAACTAACACAGAATGAAGCTAAAAACTCTTGGTAATTGAGATCCGATGTCTAAGTTTTCTTGTTAGCATGAAAGAAGATTTTTCCTCACTAAATTAAAGCATTTTAGCATTTTAGCATTTTACACTAGTTACCCCTTTCCTTGAGTTTACGAATTGTGTTGTTGATTGAATAATTGATAAATATATTGGAATAATATGTATAAAAGAAAAAGAAGCTAAAACCTCTTGGTAGTTAAAACCTATAATCTTTAGCTTCTTTGCATTCATTCAGAGTTTGATATTTCTAAAGCTAGAAAGTTGATAGATATCATTAATGGAGTCAGTTATGTTACATTCACCAGAATCAGATCATTTTTTATAAACAAATCCCATATCAGAAACTCAATTAACATAGAACACCACTTTTCAATTTAAGACCAGCTAAAAACTACATTGAACCAAAATTCCAGATAGCAAATTTGCGAACCGCCTGCTGTTTTCCGTCAGAGAATGGTATTTTAACTGAGAGTTGACTCGTCTGCTATCCTCCCAACAACTGCAAAACCAATGATCAATCTCAGACTCACAGGAAATCAATGATTAGTTCCAACCGTTTAAGAAGGGAGATTCAACGACGAAAACCAACCAAAAAGGTTGCAAAAGTGTCACCGGATGCTATGAACTATGTTGCCTTCTTCACCTCCCCAATGAACTATGTTGTGTTTTAAATAGTTGGTATAGAACGAACGACTAATCTGATCAGGTTGTGTCCTAAAAGGCACTGAAATGTACTGCTAACTTTTCGAGGGAATTTTGACTATTTATTGTAGTGAATAGCGGAAGCATGGATAGGAAAACTACAGTCAACCTACCCAATTTATTGTAAAAATTTTGAGATCAAAGATTGCAATGTATTAATGTGATTACCAAACAAAATTATGATACAAACTGATATTACAACTTGTAAATACTACTTTCCAAAAGAAGGGCAGCCTCTTCTGCATCCTAAAATTAAACGAACAACTCAATAAAAGGTACAGCACACACAGCCGAATTCGACAGGTAACAAGCTATTTTTGTGGAACTAACAGTTTGAAACTAAAGCAAGTAGTATAGTAATGCAGATAAGCAGCTCGAGAGAATGACCTTTTTATCAATATATATCTCATACGACATTATGAATTCTCTGTTTGCTTATTTGCGCAAACTGGGCATGTATAAAAGATAGTTTGCCCTTCATCAGCAGATCTGATCTGTAGGAAAACAAATAAGAATACACTTCTATCAAAACATTCAAAAGGACGACTTTATGGAAAAATCAATCATGAGAGCATATGCAAGCAACATTACCTGTCTTGCGACATAAGACATGCCGAGGTGTTGACATGATTTGCATTTGGCGTTATAATCCTATCATTAACATCAAAGGACAAATGCATCAGTCTATCACAAAAAGAGAAGCATTGCAATCTATGTACATGGTGAATTGGTGATACTGATTACCATTTGTTTTAGTTCCTTTTCTTCTTCAAAATCATCTAAAGTAGAAGTACCCAACTCCCTCCTAATGTCCTACAAAAACAAGTGGCAACGAAACATTTGAAGTACAAATGAGTAATCATGATAATGAAACCAAAAAGAGCAATGGTAGATATACTAAAGGGAAACAGGTAAAGGCGTAAAGCAATGATCACTTCAACTTGATGTGTAACATTTAAAAGTATAGTCAAATACCAATATCTCAACAAAGGTAACTAAATTACACTGAATATCTTTGAGGTCTGCCAATATATTGAAACTGAGATTTTCCAAGAAGAGTGATTACTTATTATATTATTTGGCATCCGACTTCCATGACTCTTTAATAGATATCATAGTCTACTCTGCCACACGTGAGGCCAACTTACTGTGTTCTGCCACATAAAAACGAGATTCACTTTGGTGGCGCTCAGCAGAGGAGCCTCTTTAGAGGCATTGGAGTATGTTAAGGTATTGTACTGTCGTTATTGGTGTAATCGTGATTCACATCATCAACTTCTTATTGATCTAAGACATAATAAATTTGTAATCAGTTGAGTCTTTAAGTTAATCATCACATAATAGTGCCCCCATTCTCATCAGCATATACTACGTAGAATCTCTACTTCAGGCTGAACCTTTCTTAACTGGACTGAGATTTCCTCAGATGTTCAAAGAGAGTAATATGTAGGGTATACAAGGAGTTTGTCCATCCTCGTTGTAATGTCTTCTTGTGTTTTTGTTCCTCTAGCTAGGTTAGAGCATTATATTTTACCAATAATTTTTTTAAGTCTTAATCCTCTCCCTATTGGTAGAGAGCTGGCGTGCTTTGCGTATTAGGAACCAGCCTGGTGTTTAGCTATGTATAGGACTTCTCTCGGGATGACAAATTGAGTGTGGAGGAAATGAGCTTTCACTCAAATAACCTAGTACTTATTAACTAACATGTTGCAGAAAAAACTCGAATTTCTATTAGTTGTTCAAAAGACAGGTTGTTCTTCTTTCAAAATACACAATTTAACAGTAAAATTCTCAAATCTCCACACAAGCTTAGACGAAAAACTTCATATGAAGAATGTGACACCGTACATAAGAATTCGAGGATAAGTTAAAGGCAGAATACATAAGGTATTAAACTATCATGAAGACGTAACCAAACTCTAACATCTTCCTACAGAGATTACGCTAGTAGTATATATATGCAACACCATAACCAAGAAGAAAGTTAACAGGGACTATTACCTCAGAATTAATTTTATAACATATTTCTCTTCCGGTAATATCTGTAATAAAATAACATCAGTAGAAAGAATTACTAAAATCATGAACCCTGTACAAAATATGACAAGGTCAAGAACTATTTAACACCCTCAATACTCCCTTCCATTCCTTTGACTTAACATTTTTGTTCTTTGCCGAGCTTCTAACCATCAATTCTATTTTTTCATTATTAATATATATACATTTCATAATATTACTTGTTAGATTCGTCAATTCAGAAACAACTTCTTTATTATGACAAGGGTAAGGGCGCATACTATGTGACCCCTCGAGCCCTCTTACACGGGAGCTTCTTCAAAGCCAACCCCCACACAAAGCATAAGCGGGAGCCTCTTCAAATGCAATGGGCCATGTTAATGTTAATATAATGTATAATTAAAAAGTAAGTCATGGTCAAACCTTAGACACGCTAAAACGAAAACGTCAATTAAAAAAGAAAGGTAGTTGATACAGTTGTATTGAACCTTTAATTCGTTTCTTGGATTGGCATAATGGGCACTTAGCATACTTTGGGGAATCAAAAGAGAGCATTGTTCCACATATTTCGCAGAACATAAATTCTCTTTGCTTATAAAATGCCATTTATAAAGCTTTTACTGCAGAATCAGAAAATAATCAGTTAATCATATATTCATATACTAGTAAATTTTCCTTATTTAATCGAAAAATTAAACCTGGTGGCTGCTTGTTGCTCGGATTCTCAAACAATATAGGGTTTCAGTCCTTAAAATATCATAATTGTCTGAGGAGGAGAACTCACAAGGCTTATAGGCTATTGGACGGCCTGGGCTAGGGGTTAGGGTGGATTGATTAAATGAACTTGTTTGAAAAAAAAAAGGTTAACGTTCCATGAAATATTCTCGACGGTTCAAGGACTAAACTTCTGAATAAATTACTTTATATCTTGGACAATATTTTTAGAGAAGTCGTCCCTTGAACAACTATTTTAGATCAAATTTGTCTCTTGTTGTGACTTTTTTATGAAGGGTAAATTGGAACTTTAACAAATATTTAAATTTTGTGATATTGTCCAAAAATTTAATACTTTAGGAAATCCTCATTTTACCCTTAATGAAAAATTACGACATGAGACAACTGACCTAAAATAATTGTTCACGAGGCAAACTTATATAAAATAATAGTTCACGATTCTCACGAATATAAAATAATTGTTCAGAAGGCAAAATAACTTATTCAGAAATTCAGTTCCTCAACGATTGTCAATAGTTTAAGTAGCCTCATGAAAATTAGCCTTATTTTTCGTGCCTAATTACAACCTTCATCCATAAATGATAGGATCAAAATGACTTGTCAAGACCACCTACACACGACTTAAAACCTAAATATCTTTAGTTTTACATGCATAAAAATTTACTATTTCAAAAATCTTAATAAAATAAATCTCATATGAATATATATAATTTCTTAGCAGTGGATGAGAATTCATAGTCTAAGTTTTTAAAATTTTACCTAAAAAGTCAAAATATTTCTTTCATTAGTGATGGAGGGAGTAGTATTTTTGGAAATTACATTGTTATTTACCTTTATTCTCTAATCATATAGTTCATGAGTTTAAGTCATAGACCAAATAAATTCAAAGTTATGTCAAATTAGAATGTGATTTTTTCTTAAATATATACAACTATTTTGTTAATCTAATTACGATAACTAGAGATTTTATATTCAAGTTTCCCATACGTTACATGGGGCAATCAGAGATAAATTACCAACAACAACAAATCTGGTCAAAAGGAAAATACAGATTTCAGAAATGTGTTGCTTTTGTGATAGTCAAAACGGAGACATACTTCATGTGCTTAATAATTGCATTTTTACAAAGGAAGTGTGTTTTCATTTAGGCATTAGCAGAGACACAACAAATTATACCAACTTTCAGGATCTATTTGAAAGGTACAGGAAAAAGCTTCCTCCTGATTTATTTAAGAGATGGATTATATGCTTGTGGGACACATGGCATCAAAGGAATCGAAAGATTCAAGGTGAAAATATAAGAACTCCAAAAGAAATTGTATGTTTTGGAACCTTTTACCTGGAACCTTCGATTCAGCCCCTAATCTCCTTAAATCCATCCAGCCTCCAAGAATCTGAACAAGCGGCTCGCCATTTTTGACTTTCACGGCTGCTAGAAAGTTTATGCTTAATTGGTAGTGGTGTTAGGTTTAATGAAGTTAAGGTGTAGTAGCTATAGTCCAGGGTTTTCTACCTGAGACTTTAACTGATGATAGGATTGGGCCGAACTCTTAATCCATGTTGGATTTAAGAATTTTTTTGAGATTTTGTTGGTTATTTTATCATCAGCTGGACTCTGGTCCATAGTTGTATAGGTTTGTAATTATTATTTTTTTCATTTCTTTAATGAAATTCATCGCTTATTACCAAAAAAAAAAAAAAAGTTTCCCATACGTTACACGTTTACCCTTATATTAAAAGCTTAACGTAAGTCATTCAAGCTAAAATTGTTCTTAAAGAGGTTGATTTCGTAATTTCGAAATTCGTAACTGTCTTGCATTTAGTCAGGCATTTACTAGGAGGTTATGATTGCATTTAGTCCGACTTTTGAAATGCTTCAACCTTTGAAATTCATAACTGTCTTGCATTTAGTCAGGCATTTACTAGGGGTTATGATTGTATTAACTACTGCAGAGTTAATACAATGATGGCAGGAGTTATGGAGTGATTGATCACCACTCCCCAATTCCAGCTATAAAAACCCATTCCACCCCACTTCAGAAAACACAACAACAAAACATAAAATACTTTTCCTATAAAAATTTTCTGGTGATAGTTCTTGCTCCAATCGGTTCGCAATACACTGCTTAGAGTGCTTCTAAGGCAGTGATTGGTATAACCATTGTATCCTGGGAAACAAATCCTTTCGGATTACCTTAGCACCTACGGGTAGAAAGGAAATTTGTTTTAAGGAGATTGTGTGATTTAAATTATGATTACAAGTAGGTTGTCCCATTGAACCTAGATCTTGGGATCTCCAGTCTGCTAGGATGGATTTTCCTTCATAATCATACTATTCTATGGGCTTAAGTCCCATTCCTTTTGATGATTTCTCAACCAGTTCCCTGTTTAACCCTTTGGTTAGTGGATTCGCAATGTTATCATTAGATCTTATGTAATCTATAGTAATAACTCCAGTTGAGAGTAATTGTCTAATGGTATTATCCCAAACAGACTTGGCAGTTGGTAGAGTACGATACATCTCGTAAAGTGGATTAGACAACCTATTCAGAACATAATTTCTGCGTAGGTAGTCGGCATGCTTCCATGCCTCAACAGCAGCCACCCATTGAAGGTTAGTTTCACCTTCTTGAAGCATAGGCGCTTCCTCAGTCAAGTATTTGCACAAACTCATAGTCGTCAAGTAGAACATCATCTGATCTCTCCAACGCTTAAAGTTCGTACCAGAAAAGGTTTCTAGTTTTGCCTCAGCATTTGTCATCACCATCGGAATGTTGTTGAAATTCTGTGGTGGCACAGTTGGACCAAATCCAAAACTTGGAGGAAAAACAGACCCTCCAGAACTTTGTCCAATATTCACTGTTGTGGTAACAACAGTAGAGTCAACCATCGAAACGTTTGAAGTATCGATAGTCGAGGCATCAACAGTAGAGGTTTCAACACCGCTTGAAGACATTTCAAAGTTTCTGTTTACGTTCTGTATGAAATTTGTTTTAAGTTGTATGGAAGAGACACTAAAAACAGATCTGTAACAGAGAACTTTTAGCAAAAAGTTTATCACACTAAACATAAACTAACCAAGGCTTGTGTGAACACAATCTCCTTAAAACAAATTTTCTCTCTACCCGTAGGTGCTAAGGTAATCCGAAAGAATTTGTTTCCCAGGATACAATGGTTATACCAATCACTGCCTTAGAAGCACTCTAAACAGTGTATTGCGAACCGATTGGAGCAAGAACTATCACCAGAAATTTTTTATAGGAAAAGTACTTTATGTTTTGTTGTTGTGTTTTCTGAAGTGGGGTGGAATGGGTTTTTATAGCTGGAATTAGGGAGTGGTGATCAATCACTCCATAACTCCTGCCATCATTGTATTAACTCTGCAGTAGTTAATACAATCATAACCCCTAGTAAATGCCTGACTAAATGCAAGATAGTTACGAACTTCAAAGGTTGAAGCATTTCAAAAGTCGGACTAAATGCAATCATAACCCCCTAATAAATGCCTGACTAAATGCAAGACAGTTACGAATTTCAAAGGTTGAAGCATTTCAAAAGTCGGACTAAATGCAATCATAACCCCTAGTAAATGTCTGAAATGTGGGAGCTAAACATTTTCCCACTACACTTAGCAACTTATTTTGCATTCATTTTTCCAACACTATTGTGGATGTTTTTCCTTTTACACCCAATTAGAATATATGTAGTGTAGGACCGATACCGGGAATACACAACTATACAATACAACTTTACAAAAGAAAAACAATAAACTCATGAACAACCTATTACAACGATTACTAGAATTTCCTTTAAGATGTCGTGCTCATGCTTAGTATAGATACATACGTTGATAGGAATTACCTTTTCAAGCGCAGATGCATGTTCTTCGTTCCAACGCTTCAATTCGAGCTTCATCAGCTCAGCTGGTGATGATCAAGTCATTGGACTTCCTTCAGCAGTCTTTGTATTCTGTAAGACATTGTATAACTCAGTGGTTACACCAATCAACCTCCTCAACAAAATAAACATCATTAAATCAGGTGTTCTAAACCTTGCCTTATGATATACTCCGTATATAGTTCACCTTCTAACAATTGCAGCTCATATCTCAATTCCTACATTCTCTTAGCCAATCCACACAATCAATTATAGAAAAAATTATTAGCACCAAGAAACTCATCAAGATGGCCAAGAAATGGCAAAAATTCGTAGTCATTAACAAGCGAATTGCATTTCATCACGCGAATGCAAAATCAGATAAATGTGCTGCTGCTGCTACTACTACTACATCATCGTCGTTAAAGGCGAGCCAAGGCTATTTTGTAGTATATTCGGTTGATCAACTTCGCTTCGAAATTCCACTAGTTTGTCTCGATAATGAAATATATAGAGTACTGTTGGAGATGTCAGAAGAAGAGTTGGGACTACCAAATAACGGGCAGATTGTTTTACCTGTTCATACTTCATAGACAAGAAGTAAATTACATAATATCAATGATCAAACGAGGTGTAACATGAGATGTTCACAAAATTTAATCTAACGGGGTCTTTGCATGAGGGCATTTTAATAACAATGTACATAAATGATGAATAGAAAACTAAATGTATTTATTGTCTCCACCGTGATTAATGCATATTCAATAGCCCAAGATATTCTCCATTCAATTGAATTTCATCCCCTAAAAAATTTAATGCCTCTAAAATTTTCCATACTTTTTGTCCAAACAATATATTTTAGATTTGCAATGGACATTACTATTTAACCAACTTCAAAAATTAATTGTCGTTTTTTCGCTCAATTTAATGCTCAGAGAAAATCATCATCAATATGTTCCCATTATTTCAACCATTTTGTCTCAAAATACTTCCATTGTTGTGTGCTTTCAATTTGTGCTAGTTTTCAATTTGTTCTCGTTTTGTTTTTTGTTTTTTTTTATGAATGCAACGTCTGGTTTTATTTTTGGGTTAATAGCAGGGATGATCACCTATGTTTGCCATATGTTACCAGTCGTTCCTAAAAGATTGTCACATTTTGACTTTTATTAGTCAACAAAACACGATTTAAAACGTAAATACTCCCTCCGTCCCTAAAAGATTGTCACATTTTGACTTTTGGTGGTCAAGAAAACACGATTTAAAACATACTCCCTCAATCCCTAATTGATAGGGAAACTTTCCTTTTTTAGAAATCCCATAATTGGTTCCTCTTTTGACTAATTGTGAGTTAGTTGAGTGGAGGCAAAATTTGGATATGAGACAAATTCAAAATTTTATTAAAATGTGTGTAAAGTCAAACATCCCTATCAATTAGGGATGGAGGGAGTAAATATCTATATTTCTACATGCGAAAAAATTATAAAAGTTAATATTTCAAAAATATATATTGAGACGAATCTAACAAGGTCCCACAAGACTATATTATTTCTTATCGTTTAATGGGAATTCATGATCAAATTTTGTAATGTTTGACGAATAAAAATCAAAATATGACAATGTTTTAGGGACGGAGGGAGTATCTATTATTTTACATGCAAAAAAGTTATAAAAAATTGATATTTCAAAAATATATATTGAGACGAATCTAACAAGGTCCCACGAGACTTTCATATTTCTTATAGTTTAATTTGAATTCATGGTCAAATTTTATAATGTTTGACCAACAAAAGTCAAAATGTGACAATCTTTTAGTGACGGAGGGAGTATTATTTAGTTGAATTCATTTTAAGGGTATAGTAGTAATTTAGTTGCATTATGTCTATTATTACATCATACCAAACTACACAATGTACTGGTTAATGAGAATTCATTCACATTACCATGTTCATACCAAACTAAGTAATAAGCCATAATCTTCCATTACTTTAATAATTTCATTCTCATGTCATTCCATTTCTGCCTACCAAACGCCATAATCTTCCTTGTTTGTCTTTTCCTAGTTTCGCCTAGAGTCGAAAAATATCAGGACCGGCCCTAAAGCCAATAAGCCAAAAACTAATATTACAAGTTAAAAAATATTGGATTCTTTTGCCGGTTGCCTTTTGAACTATCAGCTTCTTTTATATATGCCGCCTGAACTCTCCTTCTTTTCTAGGGTTCCTCCTGGGTTACTATTTTTCAAATAACAAAATAACTCTTGTACCCGTACACTATATCAAATAATAGAAAATACGTTTTAAAATATTTCACATAATTAAATCAACCCCCACCGTATTCTTCTTTCAACTGAACTTCTTTAATCACTCATCATCATCATCATCATCATCATCATCATCAATTAAACCACCACGCTAAGCATCAAGACCGATGACATACGACTTTCAACCAGGACCTAAAACCTTATACGTGGGAAATTCAAACAACAAACTTCAAATCTCTATAGAAACTTCTTCACCAATACCACATATTTTCTCTTTATTTGTACGTGTCTACGATATACTTTCCTTCCTTATATTGTTGATCCTCTTCATGAGTAGATTCTTGAGAAGATAAATGTGCAATATATTAATAACTTTTTTTCATCTGGGCACCTGAACTTCTGATTTTATAACAAATAGGCACCTGGTGAACTTTTTATAACAAGTAGGCACCTGAGACCAAAATTTGGCACCTGAACTTTTGTTTTCCTCTTTTTTCAGATTTTAAATATTTCGATGGAGGGCAAAATAGTCAGATCACATCATAAACTAACTAAAGCAAATATTTTAACCCAACCTCTACCCACCCATTTAACCCAACCTCCATTAATATCTATTCAAAACAAAAAATCAAACTTTTCAACTCCATTCATTCCTTCATCAACCCAAACTTTCTTTCTTCAAATGTCAAAACTTTCGACAATAATCACACCAAAAAAATGTCCGGAAGTGAAAATAGCGGCTCGAGTTGTGAAGGGTGTCCAATTAACTGTGCTGGTTGTAGGGGGCTGTTGCGGGGAGGGGGGTGGTAGGGGGCTGTTGCAGGTCGAGGGGTGGGGGGGGAGGTGTTGCAAGTCGAGGGTGTTGCAGGTGGGGGGGGGGAGCGGGAGGCTGTTGCAGCAGGTGGGGGAGGAGAGGTTGGGGGTGGGGGGCGGCAAGGAGCTGCAACAGTTTGCGGGTTGGGGGTGTGTGGGGGGGGGGGGGGGGGGGCGGGAAGGAACACTGCAACAATTTGCAGGTTGGGTTGGGGGGGGACTCCAACAGTCCGCAGGTTGGGGTGGGGTGGGGGGGGGGGGGGACGGGAAGGAACACTGCAACAATTTGCAGGTTGGGTGGGGGGGGGACTCCAACAGTCCGCAGGTTGGGGTGGGGGGGGGGTGGGGGGGGTCTTTTTTTTTAGTTTTGAAGTTATTTTTAATAATTATATTTTTTTTTTTAAATTTCAATATATTTATTGAATTCGAATATCGAATACAACTCGAATAAACAATTTAAATACAAAGAATTTTATAAAATCATATTTCGAAATGGCACCTGAACTTTTTAAAAAAAATTTGTCTCCAAAAAGTCATATTTTCAATATGACTAACTTGCCCCTGGGTTAAGGAATTTTTAAATGTCAAAAATCTAAGAAATTAAAAAATTTGTGAAATCCAAAAGTTCAGGTGCCAAATTTCGGCCTCAGGTGCCTACTTGTTATAAAAAGTTCATCAGGTGCCTATTTGTTATAAAATTAGAAGTTCAGGTGCCCAGATGAAAAAAAGCCATAACTCAATTGGTACATAATTGTCACCTCAAATAGTCATGCATATGTTAGTAGTGCAACTGCACTATCAAAATCAATTAATCTATAGCTCTTTCGAACATTTTGGATTAAACTTAGCCGTTCATATTATTTGACTCAACATCAAAATTTGAAGGTTATATGGTAATCAACAAATATATGCATCTTATTATGCTTCATATTTATTTTAATAAACAAAAATAATAATTATAGTTTATAATAGAGGTCCAAATATTCCATTTCTTATGGTGAGGTTTAATTGGGGAAAAAATATAGTATGTTATTATAATACGAATGAATATCATATATCTGCTCTAGAGAGTAGTGAATAATTTGTATGCTTTGATTGATTACTATAATGAAAATTAAATATGAGTTTACAAAATGTGTTTAAGTCTAGGTTTACACATACTTTTAACAAAACATTGTCGTTTTTGAAAAAAAAGTTACTATCTACACCAGATTTGGACTCGGGGGTCCACCTATGCCAGCATGAAACAATTGTACCATTTAGATGAACAATTTTTAAAATCACCTTAATCATGGTGTTAATTTTTAGGTTGTTCATTTTTGGTTTAGGTTCGGTTTCGGACTCTCAATTTGGTTGTGTGCTATGTTTGCTGGTTCCTGGCTGTTGTCAAACTAAATACAAATATACAATTACTAGCTTTGAAAAGATTTGCATATCTCTTATCACATTATAGCAATAATGAAAACACTTAAACCTTTTCGACAATTATCATTTATTAAACTCTTAAGAAAAACGTTAGGCATCATTTCCCTTCGGTTTTAATTTCGATTCTCTTATTATTGGTTCGGTTTTGTCAAAGGATGAACCGGAATCTGTTCGGGTCTGATAGGTTCAAAAAACTTTGGTTCTTTTCGGCTCGGATCGGCTCGATTTCGGATTTTATACACACCCCGAGTATAAAATAGGGGGAAGGAGGAGGGATGTTAATGAAAGTTTATTATTTGAGGTAGGGTAGGGGTTGGGTGTATCGAAGAAGGAGGTGGAGATTTATTTTAATTATATGAAATATTCATTATATAAAATTGAAAATAGCAACCCTGACACCCTAGAAAAGAACAAGAATAAAAAAGTAAATACGAGTATATAAGTATACACACGATTGACAAATAAAAATGGTAAATGCAATCCAAGATTCTATGGTATGATTTCTTTCCAAGTTTAATAATGGCAATGAAGTAACTAGTAAGAATAACAAAGTTGAATAAATGAGTTATTACCTATTTTGCTCAACCCCCCCCCCCTGGTAATTAACTTTCCCTATAAAGGCTAGCACATGCCCTTCGTTCATTCTTGCTTTAACACAAGTCTCACAGCAGCAAATATAAGCACAAAATTTAACTTGTTCTTTGTAATACAGAGTTTTGTAATTACACTTTTGAAATCTTGAAAATTTGTAATAAAAATTTGGTGGAGTAGAGATGAGTGGTGCAAGATACATCAAGTGTGTTACGGTTGGTGATGGAGCTGTCGGAAAAACCTGCATGTTGATTTCTTACACCAGCAACACTTTTCCTACTGTATGTCTTGACATAAAATATCCCATTTTTATTCTCTGTTTCATGTGTGTTTGTTTTTTTGTGAGGAACCTATATATATATATATATATATATATATATATATATATATCTTGATATTTGAATAAACCTGAAAAAAAGATCCTACTGCTTAGTTCGATTTCGGACTAGATCTTTTGTGAAATTCGCTATAGGTAAGAAAAAGAAAAAGGATTTCTTGTTTGGAATTTAAAACTTGTGTGCATTTGTATCAATGCTTAGACACAAAATCAGAATATTCATCGATGTTATTTATATTAAAAGTCCCCGGCTGCTTACATGATGAGAATTGAACCAGGAGTTTGATGTCTCTCTATCTTGAAGGTCTTAACCCCTAGGCTAATTTGATGGTCTCCTACGTTTCTGTGTGTACTATGATACTATATTATATAGCATATACTAAATTAAGATTAAGCAGAAATATTTGTTCTTTCGATTAGACTACTCTAATGTGTTGTTTTTCGTATGGTGAAAACAGGACTATGTGGCTACTGTGTTTGACAATTTTAGTGCAAATGTTGTCGTTGATGGAAAAACTGTTAACCTAGGCTTATGGGATACTGCAGGTAATCTATCTAAGCTCTATAGATGTGAATTGTTTGTCATCCGTTTCAGTATTACATTGTGTGTGATTCATTTTCTGAATTATAGGCCAAGAAGATTACAATAGGCTACGACCCTTGAGCTATCGTGGGGCGGATGTTTTTCTTTTGACGTTTTCACTCATTTGCAAATCCAGCTACGACAATGTGGCTAGGAAGGTTACTAATAATGGATTTTTTTCATGAATATGTGGTTTGCATTAAAACCGAAGTAATGCCATTCTAACTATATCTATCTTGGCCCTTGTTATTTGTTAATGAAGTGGCACCCTGAGTTGAGACATTATGCACCCGGGGTTCCAATTATTCTGGTTGGTACAAAGCTCGGTAGGTTTCCTTCATGTCATTTTGTCATATTTCTTCGTTTTGATGTCTTCCATTATAAGTTTCCCGGATGTCAAGATTGTCTTGATTGTATGACAAACCAATAATCTTAAGATGATGGAGTAAACCTGTCAAATTGCACATATAGGATGTATCTTTTGCAAGTTGATGTTTGCATCTCGTGTTGGTGTTAAATGTTATGCATAGGGTGCCCGTTTTCATCCATTATGCGTATCATTTTAGTAGTTCAATAGATGATAATGTGGGATTGTCCAGCATTTTTGCAAGTTTATCTTCATTTTTTAATATCCATATATTATTAGGTTCGCGACATTCCATTTTCGCCCTAGAGACCTACTACGTGCCTGTAAAGGGTGTAAACATTCTCCCCTTGAAGTGTCCATGGCCTATGAGATACCAATTAACCTCTCTACTATGTCCGTTCACCTTACATTTCAGCTAATAGGCGAATTATTATACCTACCATGCGCCACATGGAATATGACGAGAATGTTATTCTTTAACTATCCGTGTTGTTACCTGCAGATCTTAGGGACGACAAGCAGTTCTTTGTAGATCACCCTGATGCAATGGCAACTACCACAGCTGAGGTGAGAGTCAGATCACTTATCAATTTATTCGTTAGCAGTTGTTTCTCCTTATTACCAATAGGCTCCATATTGTAAACATTGCCACTGTTTTAAGGGAGAGGAGCTTAAGAAACTTATAGGCGCTGCAGCTTATGTCGAATGCAGTTCCAAAACACAGCAGGTATAGTATTCGCAACTCACTATAGCTCTAACTTCACAA
Source organism: Echium plantagineum (assembly GCA_003412495.2). Taxonomy (NCBI): domain Eukaryota; kingdom Viridiplantae; phylum Streptophyta; class Magnoliopsida; order Boraginales; family Boraginaceae; genus Echium; species Echium plantagineum. The sequence goes on from QFAX02000445.1 coordinate 26,359, forward strand.
GAGGAGGCGGTATAGGCCCTCTAAACGCTAACATTCTTGTCGTCTTCATAGAACGTGAAAGCAGTTTTTGACGCAGCCATCAATGTAGTTCTTCAGCCACGAAAGCAGAAGAAGAAAAACAAGAAAGGCCAGAAATATTGCTACATCTTGTGATTTGGGGATAATTTTCAAGAACCTCTCATATGCAATGCTGTTCCACTTTACCCTTTATTTATAGCTAGTCTTAACGTATAGTATCCAGACTTACTAAGGATTACTTTGAAAGCTTTTAATTTTGTTCGTACTTACTTTTTTCGTGGTACCAACCTCATTGAGATTGTGAGGTGCCTTATACTCCCTCCAATTCAAAATTTATGACGTTTCTCGGTTTTACGTGCCAACTTTGACCATCAATTACTTATTATTCTTTAGCCCAAAAAATATAAAATTAATATCAATAAATTTATAATTGAGATTATTTTCATAAAGTCAATTTTTATAGTTTTTTATAATATAACTAATTAGTTATTGCTAATCAAAATTGGACACGGAAAAACGAAAAAGACATAATTTGAATTAAAGAGAGTAATATTTAAGACATACATCGATATAAGTTCTATTGTAAGTAGAAACCCCATTTTCCGAAGGTTAAAATTCTTTTAGCCCTCTAAACTTTGGCCGTTCGGTCGGTTTGCTCCCTGAACATTGAGAATCGGTCAGTTTGCTCCCGAACTACCCAAACTGATCAATTTGGGGATTTTGGAATCAAAATTTACAGATTTTAAATTTTAATGAAGGGGAAAATAGGGATTTAACATATACTTCCTCCGTTATATTTTACTTGTCGTTCTAGCCTCAAATTTTTGTTTATAAATACTTGTCGTTCAAGGAGTACAAATTTATATTTTCAATGTATATTTTAATTACTTTTTACATTGAATTTATCAACCAATCAATTATATAGTATCAAATGATTGTAATTTTACGTTTCCAATGTATTTTTTGACTCTTTTTACTTTTTCCTTAATCTATGTGCAAATAGCTAGAACGACAAGTAAAAGAGAACGGATGGACTATTAGGTTTATGAGGTTAATATATAATATACAAAGTATAGAGGGGCTTCTTTTAAAGAAAAAATAAAATTAATAATTACAAAAAAGCATATATCGTCCCCAACCCGTCTCCGGCAGCCCCCTCCCCCCTTCCCTCGCCATCGTCCCTAGCCCCCTCCCCCCCCCCCCCCCCCCCCCCCTCCCTCGCCATCGATCTACAAGCCACCCCCACCCTTACTCGACCTTCATCAAGGGTGAACAGTCTGCCCTCTTTTGGATATACCTCCTCCTCGACCTCCATCCATGGTGAGCCAATCTGCCCTTGCTCCATTTCCCCCCTGCTCGACCTCCATCCATGGTGGTAAGGTAGGGGGTAGGAGGGTAAGGGCTATATTTTTACTTTTTTTAGTAATTAATTTTCTTTCAATCCTCTACTTTGTATATTATATATTGATCCTAAATGTCTATACATATATTAAAATTCTTATATTGCCCTTCATTTTTTTTTTGTAAATTAGCAATCAATTATGAATACAATGGTATTACAAACAATGAATACATAAATTCCTAACTAAAAAAGAGTTAGAGTATAACATAAGACAATTTTGTCTCTAACAAGGTTCAAACGCATGACCTTTTGCATGAAAGGTTTGGTCAGAAGCCATTAGGCTATTGAGCCATCGACTATATTGCCCTTCATTTTAAGGCAAAAATTTCCAAATTGACCAGTTTGGGTTGTTCGTGGGCAAATTAACCAATTCTCAATGTTCAAGGGGGCAAACCGACCGAAAGAATTTTAGCCTTCTCCGAATTAGACTAGTTTTCACACCAAGTGAATCGACGACGCTAATACCTGCAAAGTGCAAACGCTGTTGTTTTGAATGCCATTGAAAAAGAGATCATAAAATGACTGAAAAACTCATATACAATCTGAAAGTGCCTTCACAAAAGAAAAGCCACAAACTACCCCAAATATTATTCATTTCCGTTAACATCTTTACAACACGGAGGGGAAAGCACCTCTAAGGAAAGAAAAAAGGATACTGCATTTCACAAGTAATTTTACAGACACAATTAAATACAAAGGCATTTTATAATTACAAGAACGAATTCTAGCCAACAAATTGCTAACTCTAACCAGAAAGAAAATGATACTAGCGAGTGATGAAGAGGTAAAATGGGAAGAAATACGAGTTTGATGGAAGAGGAGCATCATTGGACTAATCGTTTCAATGGCTATGCTGCCTAGGCTCCGACGCAGTCCTCCAAAATGGAGTGTGCCTTGCCATCCCATCTGCTGAACCCAGAAACAATAGAATCTCTTTGCACCCTCATTCAGAATCATCACAACGTCACAACTTAATTGAACCATACTTCTCACCCATGACACCGCCTTTCTGCTTCTGGAACAGAATGTAGCGGATTGTACTTGCAAAAAAGGCATTTGAAGCTCTATCAATGGCATAAGTGTCTGTCTGCATTTCCGTTTGAATCAACTCTATGAGGCTCTGAATTGAAGCAATTGTTATCTGAGGATTTCCTTTCTCAAAAAAGTAAATATACCTGAAGTAATCATATTAACGAATCAAGCTCATGTAACAAATGCAACAAAGACCTCAGATGAGATCCTCTAATCAAAATAAGTTATGTCAATGTTAACTTACTTATTTAGTATTTCAACAAAAAGTATAACAGAACCACTGCTACCCCTAGTGACATTAGAAATCTGCTGTGCAGCATTTGCAATCCGTAATGAACGTTTTAGGCAAAGCAAGACCCTGTAACAAGAGAACAACACATCAATTTTATTAATATCGTATTTCAATTTATCATGCCCTCAATTATAATTACTAAAGGAGTACCACATCATAGCTGTAGCCAAAAGCCCAAAACGTTTGCAACAGAGCAAAGCTAACAAAACAAGGAAACAAGAATCAAATAAAAACACACCTTTCTCCATCCTTGGTACCATCCTGATCATCAACCCAGAAGAGATGAGCACAAGCGTAAACAGCTCTGCACTGATCAGGTTTCTTCAGAAGTTTTGCGGAGTACTGAATACACAAAACATGTCATTGAACACCTCCTAGAATATTTAAGAAATCAACGTAATGAAACTTTGTAGGAGTTGTTACCCCTGTGGCCTTGTGGGTTAGCGTATCCCGATTCTCAACTCCAAAGACATTCATCCTCTGAAGTGTACCAATTATTAAGTGTATGGAAGTTACCTGGGCCTTGGAGTCCTATATCATGCACAACAGACAAAAGTAAATTACACAGATACAAAACTACAAACTGGCTGTCAAGAAGTTCATCTAAAAATGTTTCAAGTATGAAAATACCACAACTTCTTCCTCATACAGTACAAATGCTAGAGTGAAAAATTCATAAGCAATTGATTCAAGATCACAGTCATTTGCAGCCTGAAAAAAGGAAGGAAAATATAATCAGCAACAAAGCGTCTTATGTAATTGTCAAGACAGATGACATATATACATCTCAATCAATGATAAACCAGTATGACTGCATAACACAGTAAAGTTACACAATAGGTGTACTACTCATATTTCAGGGACTACTAACTCGGTGGCATTTATTATGTAAAAGAGTTTATCTCATATTTTATTACTGAGATAACTCTTAGGTGACATCATTTGTTTTCGTTATTTTATCTTCCTTTTGTTGTGTTTGTATTGATTTTCATTTTTCTTCTATTCAGTAATGTATTTTAATATTAGTCTATTTAATCACCAAGTTTGGTCGCTGATTAAAGAATAATACGAACAATTGTTTTTCTTATTAGGTGAGTTGGTTAGGGGCTGGGTTCTCTACTAAACTTAACCAGAGGTTTCAGAGTTCAACCCCCCTTGACCACAGCAGTCTCTGTGAGGGACAGCTTCATAACCCAAACAACCATTATGACCACACTCTGAATTAGTTGGCCTAGTTACATATGCCGTATGCCCAGATACCAACTTAAAATCTAAATTAGTAAGCTATTCAATGCACTTAACATTTCATGCTCGAGGGAGCAATATGTTATTCACTAATCACTAGTATTGCCGAACGTCTGCTATAACTGTCAGAACTATTTTCCCATATAATATTGTGCAAGATATTCCTGATTAATGTCTTACTGTTAATAAGATTAATAAACATTTACCTCGGCACACTGCAAGTACAACCTCAAAGCAAGTTCAGGTGATGGAACCCATGTGAGAGTCTCAATAGTCTGCAATGGATGCTACTATTATTGTTTTGATCAAATTAAATTAGTCAATCTACTATGTAGAAAATGATGGGTAATAGCACAGTTGAATATTTGTATGAAGTTATAGCATATATAAGAACATAGAAGAACAACAAGAGATAAATAAGTAAGGAAATCTTGCAATGACAGCCGTGTGTAACTGGCAAGGTAATCTAAATATAAGAAACAAGAAACCCTAGTATATCACATGCTCAATTACCTGATTCAAGAGCTGAAATATTTTTTTGGGTGTCGCTGGGACCTCTTCACTAGTTAAATCTCCATCCTGACCTTGCAGTTGCCTGATCAACTGAAGGTAGAATGAACATGTCAATAATCAATATTAAGAAAGTCGTTAACATATTTTTCTAGCTTTGACATGAACTACTGAAGATGGGAGAGCAAAATTTTGTTTCTAACATCTTTAAATTGTCTGAGGAAGAGAAACTTATAACTGGAGGGGGTATAAAATCAAGCAGACTATAATAATTGATAATATACCAATTAACTTTTTCTAAAATTAAAGCAAACCTTCAGTGCAGAAAAAACCACAGGTGGAACTGTAAACGGCAGTCTCTTTGGACCTCCAGTCAATATATGCTTCCGCACGGTACATATTATCTGCAAATAAAATGAAAAAGGTATAGTGAATGAATAGCACTGTAAGCAAAAATTTCATAGTTGACAACTGAAACTAAGTAAACTGAACCACCCTAAAGCCATCGGAAAAGACACTCTCCATGAACAAAAATTGCAAGAACATAAAAAAGAATGCCCAGGTAAATATTTCAACAACATAAGAGCATAGACAGAGACATGTTACAAAAAGGACTTCTTGAATATATTAAATCCTCTAACTGCACAGACCAGTCGGAAAAGACACAATCTCCATGAACAAAAATTGCAAGAACATAAAAAAGAATGCCCAGGTAAATATTTCAACAACATAAGAGCATAGACAGAGACATGTTACAAAAAGGACTTCTTGAATATATTAAATCCTCTAACTGCACAGACCGGTAGTTTCTATAATCGAACATTGATAACAGCGGATGACTTTAAAGGTTCAAGTTCATATTTTTAAAGAAAGATAAGCGCTTCAAGAAGGCGAAATAATAGAATTGAAGTATGGCGGAACATTGGCAGAAATGTGTACACAAAAGATTCTGGAGAATTGATTACCTTTAACATCTCCTCAGGGTCATCATTGTACAAAAGATGAATCACACGAGCAACAGAATTCTGCTCCTCCTTGAAGTCCTCTTCATCCAGCTACAGGCCAAAGAGCCACAAAAGGGGTAAAAACAGGACATGTCATTAGCAGAAATATACAAATTGAAGCTTTCAACAGTGAACAAAATACAGGGGGTCTGAACTGAACTGTCAAGTTTTTACAGCTCCAATCCTAATATTTCAAGCGTTAGTTGTATCTGAATTTGCCATCAACTGGTGATAATTTCTGTTTTTGAGAAAGGACTTCACAACCAATCTAGACAACAAACTTACTAAGTTAAATTCATACCTCATCAGTAGAAGAACCATCAACATCTTTTATCAAGCCTCTAATCAACTCAAATAGAACTTCAACCTGTAAGGACAGTTAAGAGCAGGTACTTCTGATAATATTCCATAAAGACTACAAGACAAGAAATGAGGAATAACCTGATCATCAGTAGATACGTAAGTGTTGTTCTTCATAATGCTTTGGATGATGACCATAGCCATAACTTTATTAGTTCCTACATCCAGATGGTCCATGATACGGGGATAATTCGAAAGGGTAAGAGCAGTGACAATATCATTATATTTTTCTAGTGGGGCACTCAAGAGAGCAACAATTTGTTTCGTTGCTCTAGTATCTTCAAGCTTTTCCTTGCCTGAGAGTTTCTTGACACAAACTCCCTGAATGAAATTATAGTTCAATATAAATAGCAAGAAGGTCTTCATGAAACAAACTTAATAATCCGTAATTATGTTCTGTAATCCTAAGGAAGGATGGAGCTTCATGAACTTATAAGAGTTTTATTTAATGCTTATCTAATGTGTTTTGCAAAGCTTAGTCTCACACTCTTACTTGCAGCTTCTATCAAGATAAAACCAAATTCTTGATTTTCAAGAGCCGAAAAAGAAAAATCACGGTCCAAATAGTAACCAAGTAGATAAGAAACATACCAACACTTGGTCAACATAATCAAGCCTGTCAGGATGTACTCGAAGAGTGAAAGTAAGAAGAGAGACGTATAATGTGATGGCTCCAACAATGGGCATGTCGGACTGAGCTTCTATTACCTGAAATGAAATTCCAGTCAACTTAGTAAATGTAATATAAAAAAAGGTAACAATCTATATTCATATTCCATAAGCTGCAGTGAAAAGCAATATATACTTTAAAATTGAACACAAAAGTGGACAAGGGTTTATAGGTATCATGCATAGTTCATCAACAAGACTCGGATAAGGCCCAAGTTATGAAAGAATCAATCATATCTTAACCCTTAGAAACCCCAAAGTACATTGTGAATAACAAACACAAATATGATCATATCTAGACTTTAGAGGAATAACAAGGTCACATAAAAAATGTTCTGAAACAGAACAGTTCGGATTTCAATTGGATAAACTAGAGGCTATCATCGGTCGCCTGTCAGAGTATGTAGCAGGCGTAAATTGAAAGCTGAGACATTCATATTGGCTATTGAGGAATCTAAGTTCAGCTTATCATCTATATAGTATTAATTTCCAAGGCATGCATCATTGTCAAGTAACACTCTGTATGACTTTAGGTTCAGATTTACCTTTCCGATAGCATTGCTAAACTTGGAAAACGCTTCTACCTGTAGGAAGTCGGGCAAAACCTGAAAATTTAATAGGAAAGAAAATTTAGTGTATTGATTGGAATGAGGCAACAAACTACGTTTATTAGGTCGCTTACTTCTGGACTTGAAGCAGCATAATTTGACAACCTCTCCATCAGTCGTGATAGTACAGTCTTGATGTCAACAGTTGGCTAGGCTCAAATAAGGAAAGACCATGAGGAAAAGATGTCTAAAGCCTAAACTATTTCGCACAAACAAAGTGTTCATTCAAATGGTACGTGTCCAGGAAAGACGAGAAAAAAATCAGATTGTAGGTCAAACTCACACAATTCAGGGTTCAGGCAAGCATCTTATACCAAAGAGAACAATTCAAAAGTGAACATGACATTAATAAATCTATTATCTTTTCAAATTTAGAGTTGTCAATAAGGCAATAAGAACCTAAATTATTCAATCTCAGTGATATATAGCACATGGGATTCAACTTCGACTATCCTAAAAATGAAAGATTCAGAAAGTTATGGCATAGGTTAGGACTTCTCCTCAAAGAGATATTCTAAACAAGATACAAGTATATCTGATGATCGAATTACCCACTTGAAGTTGGGGGCAAGCACCCAATAATGTCTCGAGTGTCTGCAGGTGATACTCATCCGGGAAGACCTGAATGATACAGTCCATCAAGTAATATTGGGCTAGTTCATCTTTGCAGTTGACAACCTGTCACCAATATCAATTGAACCAAAACATCAGGATTCCGACATTGGTGACAAAGAGCAAGTCATAATTCTGGGGAAGTAGAAAAGACCTGCTCTAACACTCTAGGAAGAACCACGTCTTTGTATATCTCAAGACCAACACCCTCTATTTGACTGAGAACATGTAAATTCTTCCCAACCTAAATAATGAAAGGAAGAACCATCTTGTGAACATCATTACAGCAAAAATAATCTTGCAATTTAAGGGCTTGGAACAGTGTCGTTACAAGATCGCGAAGCTCATTCCTTTCCTTTTCCAGTTTCTCTTTTTCCATGAAAGGTCCCTGCAGACCATAAAGCCCGAAAGAAGCCTCAACTCAAGGTCACCAAAGCAAATGAATGTATTTCTAGCAATAAAACACCTGCATGGCCAAAATATGCCCTCAAAATTCATTTTTACCTTTGCATGCAAGTGCAAAGATGCCATGCATATCGAGTCTACAAATGTGGTAACCCAGCAAACATGAAAGGAAATTCAGGATACCTGATGCTGCATTCTAACCCACAATTTGTTCATCTCAGTAAAATTTTGAAGTACAAAATCTACAGCATCCATAACTGTTTCACCATCTCTGTAGGAGAATAAAATAAAGGGAACTGTATCAGCAACTGGAAAATCCTATTAACTTGATCAAGTAAATAAAAGAAAGAGATGCCATTTTATCTCATGTGCAGTTAAGTGGACCCATATAAATACTTGTAAACAATTCTACGAACAAGTGTGTGAAAGATAAAATTCCGATATCAATAGGAATGCAGTATGCTTTAATAGTGAGCATAGAACAAACACAATCAATAGTGGTGCAAAATTATCAGTAAAGTCGATGAAAATTTACCCTTCATACTCAGAACCAAGATCCGGCAGCTTATCTCTGCTAACTTGAGCAAGATAACTCCTCAAAAAAAGCCCACGAACGGGGTGCTGAACAGAACGACACATTTCAACAAGGTCTTTTAAAACATCTTTGGCAGGAGCCTCCTTGGTTTTGATATAGACAGATCCAACGGTACACAAGAGGTACCTGATGAATTTCGGATAAGAAATAAAAAGGGATACATGATTGAGAGAACTAGAAGTACAGAAAGACAACCAAAGGTAATCAGAGCAAGAAGACTAATAAAACCATCTTCGCATAAAGCTTTGTATGTCTACACAAGATACCAAAATTCTAAGGCATACAAACCATATGCATGATTTACTTGGACTCTTCAAAGTCGTCTATAAGTTTCAGTTCTGCTTCCTATACATGTCCGCGAAACTGTTGAGCTGTTTATAAAGGTATTGTTTGGCTCTCCAATTTCATATACGTTAAGGGAAATACGATGCATACAAATAATATTGATGTTCACCAGAAGTCTACTAAGAATTTTCATGAACCATTTCCAACGGATGACAGATTAGAGGGCAAATAACCTTTCTTGATTATAAAAAAGACTATAGTGTACAGCTGAAAGTTGTCTCTAAATAACTATATTCCTAGTATTCAACTCTTCATATAGGTTAACTAAGTTCATAATAAGACCATTTCTCCAGAGTCCATACGAAAAGTCCCATACACCAACAGATTCATGTCAACGATTATAATAACAAAAATAAGCCCTGCCGGAACTCTGATGAAGCAGCTATTTTATCTTTCATCACATATACCAGCTACGTCCTTAAACTTCTGTGGTATTTCTAGCGAGATAAAAATATAATTACGCTTAAGATACATTGGGTTGGTAAGAAAAAGCAGATTAACTCATCAAAGTGGCTTAATTTTGTAAAATCTTTAGACACCAGATCTATCAAATAGTTCACAGGAAATTAAAACTGCTAAGGTAATAAGTCAAAAGTAACATATATCGACTCTACTTCTTATTCACCAATTAAAGGGTAGTTATACAAATGATATAAAAGCTCAATCCTAATTTACAGCTAGTTCAATAAATTGTGAAGATGATCACTTATAGTCTATGATAGTTCTTTTGTGGAGATAATGAACTAAGTCGCCTAATAAAATTATTGATAGAACATATAACCATTTTCAGGTAACATATAACAATCGAATGTATTGCCAACATAAACTTTTAACATCTGAATTGCACAAACAATTTGGGAAAATCACAATTAATTACGTAAAACTCACAATCGTGGCAACACATTTCCAGCATGCTGAACAAGCTCATAGAGATCAACGACAGAGCACCCGTGCCTATCTTCATTTATGAAGAACATCTCTAGCTTTCTCAACTCATCAAATGCCCTCATATCTATTATTCTCCATAACCAAATAAACAAATAAACAAAAATCCAAAACAGCTGAAGTCCATCATCACACTATGCTATCTCCATCGTAATAATATATCCTAGTTTGATTTTCAATAGTAAAAAGTACTGTTAACTACATTCATCAAAACATTAGAGCTCAAATTTTATAAGATTCAACATTAAAACCCATCCTATTGAAGTAAAATTAAACAGTAAAAACATGATTAAGAAAAATTACAAAGCTCGTAGTATTTATGAGGCGAGAGTCTGGAAGTTCTGAGCTCAGACAACAATTGAGCAGAGAAAGTCAACGCTTCTCTAAGATTATTCGCATCCTGCAACCAAAATCAATTAATAAAACTGATGAAAAAATATACTTCCTCCATTTTAAATAGCAAAACAATCGAGTCAATGAATCAAAATTCAATCATCAATAGTCAAAATTAAAAAACTTCCAGGCGTTAATTGACACAAATAAATACAAAAAAAAAACTGTTGAAAATTGAAAAAGTGAATGAGCAATAGGGAAAATTGTCGGGTAATAGAGAAATGGAGGGAGAAATAGATTATTAGGGTTTATATAATACCAAAGCCCGATGCATGTAAAAAGCGTTGTGTTGAATGCCAGCAATGCCTTCCGCTAGCCATTTCTCTTCGTCTTCGATTCCTTCTCCGATTAGCATCGTTTTTCACTGCTCTCTCTCTCTCTCTCTCTAATTGATTTGGTATGTGTCTGAGTGTGTCTATGCCAGAGTGGCATGAACAATAATTAATGATTTGTTCTTTGTCTAATCTGTTTATACACACACCAAAACAGTTTGCAATTACCGTTTTGCCCCTCCCCCATTTGGGTGTGTTTGGGTGATGGAGCTCATTTGGGGGGTAAAAATCGTAATTTCATTACCTAAAATAAAACACTGTTCTCATATAGTCATATGTATTACTCCCTCGCCCACGGGCATAGCTCAAATGGTAATGACTTCACTATAAGAGTGTGCTTCTCCACAAGTGTATGAGTTCGATCCACGGCAGGTGTATGTTGTTCAAGGGAGCATCTGCTTATGGGTGATTACCCAGCCTACTCGGGGCACTCTTGAGGTGGAGTACCGAGCCGCTAGAGGCACATCCCGGATTCACCACCTCTATTGGGCGATGGGCTAGCCAAGCGGGGGCGCCTTAAATGAGCGTATCATTTATATGTATTACTCCTTCCGTTTTTTTACTTGTTTTTTAGACTTTGACACAAGAATTAAGGATTTCATATTATTTACCGTATACCCTCATTTATTTTATTGTAGGAATAACAATAACATCTCAAGTTCCAAGACAAACATATATTACATGTTCATTTAATGACAAGGTCAAAATAGGAAACTAAATCAAATTGTCTTGGAAATGTAAAACGACAAGTAAATAAAAACAATTTTTTTTAGCTAGAACGACAAGTAAAAAAAATGGGTGGAATAGTATATAGTGTTACCTAAGGCCTATTGAAAATAAGGCTTATTCACTATTTGCCCCCCCATACTATCGGTTTAGTTTTAATATACCCATGTACTATTAATTGTTTTAATTTGCCTCTGAGACCTCTTCAGACATGTTTTTTCATTTAATTAGATAAAATGACTATTGTACCCCTGTCTCAATTACAAGGTACAAGGGGCAATACTAAAATATTTGAAGTAATTAAAATTTGACTCCATCCCTTATTTTTCAACACACCCCATCTTCATCTTCAACACACACCATCTTCATCTTTCTTAAACATTCATACATGCTTCGAATGAAAGCCAAAACAATATACAAATTAGATTCCAGAAATCAAAACCACTAATAGTAAACAAATTAGACTTCAATCCTTCAAAATCACGCAGAGTATACACATTATGAAAGAGCCCAAATTTAATATAATTTCTACCATATAACTAAGTCCAATTAAGGGTGGTATATATATAGGAAGTTAGAATATTTGCTTCCTCATTAGCCTCCACGTTCAAAACCAAACATTAAAACCCATTTCTCCACCTCAGAAGCTATCGAACTTCCTCCCCATTTCCAACTCAAAGTTTTAATTTTTCAGCTTAATTTCATCTGGGCACCTGAACTATTTTTTAATTCTCAAATAGATATCTGATGACCTTTTTGTAACAAGTAGACACCTGGATCCCAAATAGGCACCTGAACTATTTTTTAATTCTCAAATAGGCACCTGAACTTTCGTTTTTCACAATTATTTTAATTTCTCAGATTTTAAAATTTAAAAACCCAGGGGCAAGTTAGTCATATTGAAAATATGACTTTTTAGAGGCAAAATTTTTCAGAATAATTCAGGTGCCATTATTAAATAAGATTTTAGACGCCAAAAATAAAAAATCACCCCGTAAAAACTAAAAAAAATAAAAAATCACAACCAACCCCCACCCACCCACCCACCTGCTGCTTCATCTAAAGAACTTCTCTTGCTTTTGCATATCTAGTTGCACATTTCTTTCAATGGTGGCATGAACATTACTTAATATCGGAAATGCATCTAGCTCAAGTATTTCACTCCTATCGTGTGTTTGCAAACAACTACCAACATACGTAGTGGTGGTTGTGTGTTCGTAAATGTGGGAGTTGAGATCGGTTATTTCAAAAGTGTTGGTTGGTTGGATTTAGCAGAGGCTTGCGAGTTTGGGGTTAGGTTTAAGTTGTTCTTTCCCTCAATGATGTCGAGGAGATGGAGAGGGTGATCATAGAAGATGGTAATGCAGAGGTTGTAATACCCGATCCAAAAGTGGGCAATGTGATATGTTTGATATGATTTGATTGGTACTACTCATACCATCAAGATGCATCTTCTTTTCAGTAGCTCAACTCATAAGAACTTCAAAGTTAATCGTGCTTGACCTGGGGTAATTTTGGGATAGGTGACCCACTGGGAAGTGTCCCGGTGAGCACACGTGAGTGAAGACAAAACGTGCTGGAAAGACCCGTGGTGGTTTGTGAGGTCAATCCATCAAATCAAATAAAGTTCCGACCCGGTTTCCAGGGCAGGGCGTTACAAAGGTCATGTACGGTTAGGCAAGAACTTATTATAAAAAACTTTAGAATATTATGTGTCGTAGGCGCTTCTGAAGTTGTTGTGCAAAAATGTAGCTATATAATTTCTTTTTGTTGGTAGCAATGGGTCATATGAACTTATATTTTGTAAAGCTTTAGCTACCTAATAAATCTTTTGTTGCAGACAATGGTTTATGACCAACCAGCTCTTCGTATTCGTGGGATGGGAGCAGTGACAAGATTTGTCACTCCCCGACGTCAACTCCTGGGTCTGGTGATGTAACAGATTCTATCACGCCCCTGTCCACATTTACAATGTTGGAGGAAGGAGCAAGGTCGGTCCATAAATTTTTTAGGACTAGTGCGAAAAGTGAAAATTGGAGACCTTCGAGAACTCATTTTTATTCATTGAAATGAAAAATTACAAATTACACAAAACGATATCTTTGAACATTATTTGATGCAAAATTATTACACAAACGGTATCTTCAAATCAATTATCAACTAAAATATCTTCTATTTGATTATCAAGATTTTCCCAAGTTCTAGGGTCGCAAAAATCAAAATGTGGAAAAGATTCATTATTGTAAGCTAAATTTTCATTATTGAGTTCATTTGGCATAATATATTTTTATTGTCAAGTTCTGTTGACACTATATTTCCATCACTTGAGACTACATATTTTTTCTCAAATTTTGATTTAATTGACCACTAGCTACAAGAATACTTCTAAAAAAGAATTTTCGCTTTGTACTTCTACTTAGACAATTAATATATTACTCCATAAGAAAGACAAAAAGACTCAAAAATACTAGTAAGCTAAGTAAACAGTAGTTCTGTCCATGGTTCAAAGTTTTTTTTTTCGAATATAGTTTCGAATTATAAAATTAAGCAACATTTCGGAAACATTATGTGTAACGACCTACCCAGGTGGGCCCCCTGAGGTTAGGCTCGATATCAACTCGGTAACAGAGTCATCACTCGATAGATGACTCAATAAACTTACGTAAAAACATGTGAGTAATAATAATAATAATAATAATAAATAGTGATCACAAGGCCCTTATACGGGCTTGACTCGATAAACTACTAACGAGTTTTAAATAAAACAAAACGAGTTCTTAAAGTTATATAATTTATTATTATATTTTAAATCATAAAATTAAGCCATGTTATTACATCATGGATCATTTAAGAAACAATGTAAAAATGTAAAAAAAAAAATCAAAATAAATTATACGTATATGTCAAAAGAGATTTGAATAAACACAAGTATTATATATAAGTATGAACTACACTAAAAATAAAATGAAATATTTTGAAATCAATGCTATATTTGTTAATAAATGATTAAAATTTTATGAAAAATATTTACATCATTTAATATTATTTGTAAGAATATCTAAAAGTTAGATCTAAAAGAAAATAGACAATTGTAATTATCTAAATATTAGAAGTGTGAGTTATATGTTATATATGTATATTGGCAAAAGGTTATGAATTATTATTTTAATCATTATATAAACTCTTTTTAAACAAATATCTTTAGTTCATATATGTCTAAGAAAAGTTGAACTTAATCTACGAAAAAAATTAATTTCGAAATACAAACATTTCGTTTCCATAATTTCAAATATGGAAACTTTTCTTACGTTTCGTAAGAAATCTGTAGAAATTTTAATATAATATTTTTATATCGATATTAGTTCATCACTTTTAATAATATATATATACATGTATAATTTTTCTATAAAATTTGGAGCCGCTCCAAAACGGGTGCCTAATGCGGTCGCGCTCCCCGCAATGGGTAACGGCCAGCCCTGGGAAGGACTTCTGGGTCGGATTTCTAACAAATTTGTCACGCCCCCAACCTCATCTACAGTAGTGGAGGAAACTTAAACTACGACCGTAAGTTGTCCAAGGTACAACTCTAGAAAAAAAGTCACATGACAACCAAATGTATTCTCCAAAATCAGTCCTTGGTAAATTTTCATCAACATCTGCAGAATTTGGTTTGAATTCAAACGATGTCGTTAGCGAAAACCGTGATTTGAGCTCTGAAAAATATGATTTCTCCAAAATATCTGCCAGTTTATTAGAAAATTTTGGTTTATCGAGTAATTTATTCGGAAGCCAGTTGAATTTTACGCATTTGTTTGTTGTTTCATACCAAGATTTGAGGATCGGGTCAACCGGTTGGGTCAATAAAGATTCATGCCACAATTTGGATGATTATATGGATTATATCAGTTAGTGGCTCTATGAACGGTGATAATTTCACCATCAATTTTGGTGTGTCTATCTATATAGAGAGTATTGTGCGTGAAGTTTGTTATTAAGAGTAATTAGTTCTATTATTAATGAAGTTTGCTTATATTTATGATGGTATAAAAAAAATCATGTTGGAGCTGATATTTGTTAATATTTCAAGTAATAATGGTAAAAATTAGATGCCCTCTTAGCTAGTAGTGGCCAAGTTAAAGAGTAAATAAATGTGAATTAGTTTTTCTATAGTAACATTAGTTTAAGGGGAACACTAACCAATTTTATATTATTAAAGGAAAATATATATTGATGCATCTTATACATTATTTATATATTATTTAATGATAAAAAATGTTATCAATCATAATCGAGCAAATTGCTGAAATGGTCCCCGATAGTATGACTGAGTTGCACTTTGGTCCCCAATAGTTACACGGTGGCACGTTAGTCCTCGAAAGTGGCCAAAAAGTTGCATTTTAGTCCCTAAGTCAACTTTTCCGCTAACATTTCAGGTTTAGGCGTTAAAATTGGGGTAAAAATGTAATTTTTAAGACGTAAAGTTGATTTTTTACCCCAATTTGTGCTAAAATGAAACTCCACAACACTAATTGGGGTGAAGAAAAAAGGGAATTTTAGCGGGAGGGGATTGTGGAGTTTCATTTTGGCACCAATTGGGGCAAAAAAATCAACTTTAAATCTTTAAAATTATATTTTGACCCCAATTTTAACTCCTAAACCTGAAATGTTAAAGTAAAACTTGAAAACTTGACGTGGGGACTAAAGTGCAACTTTTTGGCCACTTTCGGGGACTAACGTGATACCGTGTAACTATTAGGGACCAAAATGCAACTCAGTCATACTATCGGGGACCATTTCAGCAATTTGCTCACCATAATCAACCATTTGATAAAGGTTAGCGATAATGCCACAGCAATTTTTGTGTTGCCAGGGCAAAATCATGATGAATTCCTTTTACACCCCTTTTATCAAATTATATTTTCAACATAATTTCAATTGTTAATTATAACATTTATTCATGTTTTCATTATTCAAATAGAAATCAAAGTGTTCTATCATTAACAATCAATATTGTAATTATAAATCATATAATCAAAGGGTATAAAAAGAATTAAAGGCAGTTTTGCTCTGGCATTATCGCTAGCCTTTGACAAATATTCAACATGACACAATAGTCCTACAATTCCTAAAACAATATAAGAACCAAGGTCTCAGCTCGCATCGGACGGAATACCTTCCAACTAAGGCCTATGTTTGGCCCTTTCATAAACGGATAGGGGCCATCCATGGGCCTATATTGACTTGGGCCAAACATGAAAAAGCAGTGGGCCTGGCCCGCAAACCGTCCATTAGGCTCGGTTTATTGTCTATACTTATTGATAGTAATAGTTAATTATGGTCTTTGATTTTTACACTCCAAATTTCATAACCACACTCCACTTCATCACCTTTTGTAGTTTTTCATAGATTAAATTGAAGGGTAAAATAGAGAAATTGGAGTGTCATAATCAATTTTTGGAGTGTAAAAATCAAAGCCCTTAATTATTAGGTAGTCTGATACTCTGATTTAGTTCCTTGAAATTCAAGGCCTATAAAGGCCCAAAAAACTTACAACATGCAGTTGGACTTGGAGACTTCAAACTTGGAGTTTCCAACTTGGAGCTTTGGAGGCCGATACTTCCAAGTTCATGAATATGCAATCTACTTACATGAATTCATTAATTTTAAATTTCAAAAAATCAACTATTTCTTTAGATATCAATTGCATCTTTTGCAATTCTAAAAAGAAGGATATTTCTCACATTCTATTCAATTATAAATGATACGCTCATTTAAGGTGTCCTGCTTGGCTAGCCCATCGCCCAACAGAGGAGGTGAATCTGGGATGTGCCTTTAGCGGTTCGGTACTCCACCTTAAGAGTGCCTAGAGAGGCTGGGTAACCACCCACAAGCAGATCCTCCCTTGAACATATATAGAGTTACTCATGCACCTGCCGTAAATCGAACCCACACACTTGTAAAGAAGCACACTCTTATAATGAAGCCTCTTACCATTTGAGCTATGCCTCGTAGACCATTCTCTTCAATTATCATTACATTAAAGATGTATGAAACACGACCCTTGATCATACTACAACTAATAATCACAATAATATTTATGACCTCTTTATATCATGGATTTTTAAATAATGGGTTAAATCTACATATATTAAATTACTATTATTAAAATTGGAAGTTTGATTTGGAGTAAATGGCTCCATCGGAATAATATAATACTCCGTATAACAATTGTTTGTTTGAAATAAAGAAGATTACAGCTATGACACAGGTTTTTAATTAGGATTGAAACTTTGGCATTGCAAGGCAACGAATGACTCAGGCTCTAAATCAAATTGGGTTATCTCAATAAAAATAATATAAATGATATAGATATTTTTACTCTATAAGCTTATCTCAATATTGGAAGAAATATTGGAATCATCGAAATAATAGTGTTTTTTGGCATCCATCAGACATAGGCTGTTTTGAACATCTTTTATTATGTCTTAAGTTTAATTTTTGTAATATTTCAAGTTTCTGTAACTCTTCTAATATTTCATAACATAGCGTAGCTATCATGGCAATGTAAGTCTTCTAATGGATTCTACTTAACCTCTTTTGGAGATTTTATCTATAAAAGAAGAGTTTTGTTGGCAAAATTGTCTCCTTCATACTTTGAGTCCTCAGTTGGTTTTTTTAAAATAATAATAATAATTTATTATGTCAACTAAATTATCGAATTCAAGGAAATATTATATATTATTATTAAATACTACCTCCATCCCTAAATGATTGTCACATTTGACTTTTGGTGGTCAATAAAACACGATTTAAAACATAAATATCTCTTATTCTACATGCGAAAAAATTATAATAAGTTGATATTTCAAAAATATATATTGAGACGAATCTAACGAGGTCCCACAAGACTATATTTTTTCTTATCGTTTAATGAGAATTCATGATCAAATTTTATTGTAATTGACCACAAAAGTCAAAATGTGACAATCTTTTAGGGACGGAGGAAGTAATATATAAGTGAACACTCTTTTATTTACTTATTTTGAGTATGATTCTCCTCTTATATATTGGGAGGTAATTGTTGAAATGGTCCCAGTAAATGTGTGACTGTTACAGTTTGGTCCTCGTAAGAAGAGATCAATGCGCAATGGTCCCTGAAAGTGTGTAGCGGGTGCGCATTTGGTCCCTAACGTTAACAGATCCGTTAATTCTAAATGTTTTTGTGATTTTACGTAAATAAATGCTAAAATTGGGCTCATTACGATAGAAGCGTGCTTGATAGCCCTGGTAACGTCTCTGTACAACCAATATTCCTTGAATCTTCATTGTTGTATACTTAAATTAGCTAATTTATTAGTTTGTACAACAACAGAAAGGCAAATGTATACATCCCAATAAAAACTGCAATAAAACTCGATAGCCTTCAAACAATATGTTTTAATATATAGATTCAAAATTCTATGAATACTATGAAGGAAAATATCCTCAAACACTACAATAATTGGATATCAATTCTACTAATTTGAACCATCAATTTTATTAATTTGAACAATTAAATCACTTTAATCATACATTATCAATTTGATTCTATTTAATTTGATTCAGTTATAAGTGAATGAATGATGAATTGAGTAAAACATGAGTGAGTGAATAATGAATTGAGTGAAACATGAGTGATGATTGATGACTTTTTCCTTAAAAAAAAGTATAACTTGGACTAACAGTTTCTTAAGTGTGATGATGAAGAGATATAATCAATTATACACTAGTCATTGATGACTTAAATAAGTTAAAAGAAAAGAATAATGACCAAAAGAAAATGTCGATATTCATGTGTCATTAAAGGACAAAGAAGAAACAAATTACAAGCTCAACGATATTCAAATGTGTTAAAAGAAATGTTTTAAGAAATATTTTTCAAATCATTTTTGACAAAAAGACGATAAGTGATTCAACATTTTATGTATGTTTTGTCAAAAGAAATGTTTTGAAAATCTTAATGTTGATAAAACTGGGGTTTGAACTCATATTCTTAAAGAGGATGAAAATAGCTTTCCAACGCATTTTGAATCGTTAAAATCAGAGTTTTAACGAAACGGAAAATGAAGTTTTAAGTTTGTAGCCAAGCCAAAATCTTAAAATTACATTTTAGGCCCAATTTAGCATTTATTTTCGTAAAACCACACAAATGTTTAGAATTAACGGATCTGTTAACTTTAGGGACCAAATGCGCACCCGCTATACACTTTCAGGGACCATTTGTATATCGGTCCTACTTACGGGGACGAAACTGCAACAGTCACCTACTTACTAGATACATTTCACGAGTTACCTCTATATATTGGCCCCAAATTCTTAACATATATACCCACTAAAAGACCAATAAACTATCATTACTATTTAGGTAATTAGGGTATATTGGTAAGATCGATTTTGGATATCAAAATTGATTTTATACCTAAAATGTTTTTAGATAGGTTCAATACCATTTGATCAGTCGGGTGCAATATTATCATGATATTTTTTTATACAACAATTGTACATGAGTATTAAGTGAGTTATGTAGAGTTAATTGTATTAATGGCCTCAGTCACTACATGAATTGCATTTTTTGCCTAATCTAGCAAATAACAGTGTTGCAACATTAGTTTCTTATGTCTGTTTGGATTGGGGTGAATCAAGGGGAATCAAGGAGAATTTAGTTTTTTTTTGTGTTTGGGAACCCAATAATTTTTTACCCTAGGAGAAACTATTCCCCTTGGTTCACCTCCATTACCCCTCATTCCCCTCCAAATCTCTACCCTCCAAATCCAAGGGGAATCAAGGAGAATACAATATTAAACATTAAAATATACTATTCTCCCTGATTCCCCTAGTTCAAAATCATGATACCCAAACAACAATAAAATATATTCTCCCTGATTCCCCTTGATTCTCTTCCCCTAGGAGAATTTTTTAAAATTCTCCTCCCCCTGATTCACCCCAATCCAAACGGACCAATAATATACACTTAATTCGCATTTAGTTGTTGAGTTAATCAAATAGTTTAGTGAAAAACACTTTTAATAGTGATAAGAAGGTCATGAGTTTGAAACTTACCTCATCGCTAATTTACAAAAAAAAAAAAAAATCCCATTTAGTTGTCCCATTAAAACTTTACTTTTTTTTTCCCTTACTTAGCTTTTTGGGTCAAAATGCTGGAAAATTGGGGTAACTTTTTGGTGAAAAGATTCGGTGCATCAATACTTCCATGCATCAGGTGCATCAGGTACCCATTTAAAGATTTCAGGTGGCTACTGTACCCACTTGAAACTTCATCATTGGTACTTGTACCCAAATTGTACTATAACAGTGGTACAATATCACATATTTATCAATCCAAAATAAATATGTGGTATTGTACCATTGTTATAGTACAATTTGGGTACAAGTACCAATGATGAAGTTTCAAGTGGGTACAGTACCAACGTAAAACCTTTAAATGGGTACCTGATGCACCGGGTGTACCGAATTATTGATGCACCGAATCCGGACTCAACTTTTTGCTGTTTTCAGTCAAAGTTGGCTAAGTGACAAAAAGGTAGCTTTAGTTTGTTCCCTCCAACAAATCTTTCTTTCTCCATATATGAGTTAATTGCTGAAATGATTTCAATATATGAAGGTTTGGGATACTTTGGTCCCCGAAAGTGGCATTGTTGCGAAAATGGCTCTGAAAGTGTATATATTGGTACAATTTTCATTGGTCCCCATTCGGTTAGCTCCGTTAATTTAAGCGTGAATAACAATTTTTGGAGCAAAAACAAAACTCTTTATAACTTAAAGTCTCATTTGGGGCCTAAAATATAAATTACAAAAGGTTAAAGGCAAAAGTTACAATTAAATACATTAAAATTAACAAATCAATCCAGTTTAATCATTTTCGTATCCTCGTTCTTCTAACACTGTAAAACAGCCGGAAAAAAAATTCTCCAACATCGATTAAGTTATAAAAAGTTTTGTTTTTGCCCAAAAAATTGCTATTCACCCTTAAATTTAACGGAGCTAACGGAATGGGGACCAAATTGCTCAAATATACGCACTTTCAGGGACCATTTTCGCAACAGTGCCACTTTCGAGGACCAAAGTACACCAGACCCCCATTTACTTAGACCATTCCGACAACTAACTCCCTACACATACCCTCATATTATTCCACAATTAATAAAATACTTCTAACTCTTTCAAAAATTATACTTAGGGATTAAATGTAAACCAAGAGATTACTTCTTCAGTATTGTTACTTATTAGGATGAAAGTGTAACTTAATCCTGTTTAATGAAATTATTGGTGTAATTAAATCGTATCATGCATGGATATGAAAAGTCGATCTCAAGGGAATTTAAGCTTTAATTTCTGGAAATGATGAGAAAACGGTAAAGAGTCAAGATAATGATATGCTTAGAATGGATATTATTGGACTGATAGATGATGTATAATTATATTCTTTATCATATTTTTTAATTTGTGATTTAGAGAACATACATTTGGCCATTCAATAAATAAGTATATATGCATATGGTACTCCATTATGCATGGTTGTTTACCAAACATCTCCTCAATATGATTATATAGTCATTGCACGTATTTTTTTAGGAGCAATTTGGAGACTAACACCCAAAGATTGGTCATATATATGTGATCATCTACAAGTTAGTGATGGTTTGACTTGGAAAATAATTATTATTCTATATATTGCCATATTTCTTTACCAACCTATCATTAAGCTAGGAATTCTATGCATTAATTCATCATGATGACAAGGGGACATAATGATATTAAATAATTTAGATAAATTACTCCATAAATAACTAATAAAGAGCTAGCTATCTAGCTATTGCCCCTCAATATCATATTTTCATGAAAATTGTTTAGTTTAACTTGTTAAAAATTTAAGAAAGAACCTTTTGATATTAGTTAAGATATTACATTTCCCTTAAAGTGCATACTTTTTGCAAATTTAACAACTTACGAGACATGAAAAAATAGTGAAAGTA
The DNA here is from genome assembly GCA_003412495.2 of Echium plantagineum. Lineage (NCBI taxonomy): Eukaryota > Viridiplantae > Streptophyta > Magnoliopsida > Boraginales > Boraginaceae > Echium > Echium plantagineum. The sequence continues at coordinate 48,885 of QFAX02000445.1, forward strand.
TACGATAATCTTTATGTATGTGATGGAATGTGAGTATATATGTCTGAGTTAATGTATATATATTAATTGCTGATGACTCAATAGTCTAGTGGCATCTGACCTAACCTATTATGCAAGAGGTTATGGGTTCGAACCTTGTCGTAGACAAATTTGTCTCATATTATACTTCAACTCTCTATTAGTTAGCAATTTCTGTATTCGTTGTTTGTAATATATTTGTATTATAAAGTTTTCTTAGAGTTAAGAAAAATAATTTGATAGAAAAATTGCAATTGAAATTTCATACGGAAAGATTTACTAATTAAGTCTCTTATATGATCACATATGTTGTATTTAATTTACGTTTTTAATTCACACATTCTAAACAACCCGTTAATTATATAGTCTAGTGTTGATAATACTTCTTCCATTTCAATTTAACATGTAAGTTTTATTCAAGAGTAAATTGTTGAAATGATCTTCGAAAGTGGGTTCAGATTGCCTTTTGGTCTTTGAAAATACAAAAGTTGCAATTCAGTTTACGATATTGGCCAACAGTTGCAGATTGGTCCAAAATTTAATCAAGGGGTTAATTTTTAACGCCCCAAATGGTGATTGGAGTTCACTCATAAGCTAATTCTATTATTACAGTTTTAACTTATTAACAACGTGTGTAACTCACGAGACGCTTGGGCCGTTAACATTTAACAACCTCGTTAAATTTTGGATCAATCTGCGATCGATGACCAATATCTTGGACTGATTTACAACTTTTATACTTTCGGGGATCAAAAGGCAACCTGAACTCACTTTCAGGGATCATTTCAACAATTTTCTCTTTTATTCAACAAAAGAGTCAACAAGTTTTTTCAAGCAATGTTTCATATATCTTTACATTCATATTAAAAGATGGGCAAATGACCGGGTTGATCACTTATGTTTGGGTAGGGGTCCTGGTTGATCACCTATGTTTGAAAAGTTTCTAGTTGATCACTTATGTTACTAAATCGCTCTTAAATGGTATTTTACACAAAAAAACTGCTAATCCACACTTAATTACGTCACGGGCCTTGCACATGATCATTGCCAAGGGCAATTTAGTCATTTCATATCCAAATTTTTCGAAGAAAAAGAAAATCAAAAAATCGAAAAAAATAAAAAATCTAATTGTTTTTAAATCGAAATTGCCCTTGGCAACGATCATGTGCCCTTAATATCTAATTCGATTTTTCATCTCTTTTTCTGGAAAATTTGGATATGAAATGACTAAATTGCCCTTGGCAACGATCATGTGCAAGGTACGTGACGTAATTAAGTGTGGATTAGCAGTTTTTTTTGTGTAAAATACCATTTAAGAGCGATTTAGTAACATAAGTGATCAACTAGAAACTTTTGAAACATAGGTGATCAACCAAGACCCCTGCCCAAACATAAGTGATCAACCCAGTCATTTGCCCTTAAAAGATTAATAAAGATAGATACTAATATATACGACTATTTATTGGAGCAAAATGTGATCTCGCTCACATTAAGCGCCCCCTCACGCCGAACCCATAGCTTGAAAGGGAGTAAATCACGGTACGATCCCCAAGACCAGAGTGTATGGAGGCCTGTCTACGCTGCGCACTTAGCCTGGGATAAAACTCCCAAACTGTCGCTGGCGCAGTTCGAACCCATGCCAATTGGAGCAATCTGCATACACCCTAACCACTGGGCAACCGGTGGAGTATATACGACCATTGATGTTATTATCATCATGTCGCATTTTGAAATGATGAGATCGTCCTCATTTTTAAGGACCCTAACAGCTAATATTAATTATATAAATTTAATGTAGGGTAAAAGTTGAGTATAAGTTACTTATTACTATGTGGGAAACCTCAAGTTATCGCAGATGCCCTACCACTCACCAAAATGAAAGAGTTGGAGATTAATAGATTATGACATCTCTCATTATTGTTCATATATTTAGGATTTTGTGCATCTTTATTAGAGGGGCTTTAGTTAACCATTAGGACAATACATTAACATAAAGAACCAATTGATAAATTGATGCTAAATTGTGTTTTATACGATTGTTTCAAGTTGTGGAAAGCAACCGACCAACGAGGCAACGACCAATGAATATATGAGTACAATAATATTTTTTTTATGTACAATATTTAAATAGTGTTTGATGGTTCGAAACTAAAAAAAAAAATTGGTGTTAACTTATTTTGGCCGGTTAGCAATTAACATGGTGTTAACTTCAATCTAAACTGTTGGATTTTACGATTTTCAGTTTTTTATATCTTATCACTAATATTAAATATGGCATAATTACTATTGAGTTGAATTATATTTTTGTAGAGTTACGTTTGGAATATATTTCTCTAGCTTTAGCGTTCTGATAATTTTTTGCTACATAAAAGCTTGGGTCTATATGGAAGTGATAAAATGTTACTCCGTCAGTTATTTATATATATATATATATATTTACTTGATAATGTAATTTAAAAGTATATTTATTAAGAAATAATTAGTTTTACAATTTTAATAATTGAAAGTGATTATCAAGTAGTGATGATGTCAAAGTTCAATGCTAAAAAAGTAATACATTACAAAAATAAACAGCAAGAAAAAAGGAATAAAATAATGATTATATTCCTACATACATGTGATCAATTAAATACGAACAAAAGAATAGTGCATTACTCTATCAACTCTTTTCTCCTAATATTTAGTAAAACAAATTTTTGAGCTAAATCAATTAAATAAAAAAAGAATTCTCTCAGTGGTAATTAACCTCAAGGTGATTGAGAATTGTTAGGAGACACTTGTGACATTGCGAGTTCGTATACTTGAAGATGTAATTGTTAAATGAATATTGTAACAATTATTTTGCTTCTGATGATTTCGTATTTCGTCTATTTTCTTTGATATAAAAGTATTATTAGGACACATTCCACAATTATGATTCCGTTAACTAAAAAATCCTCGACATAAATGAGCTAGATTCCAGTTATTAAACAAACACAGAAAGAGGTATAATAATGGATGCATCGCAGATGTCCTACGGGAGCGACAGGACAAAAGTTGGAGGGTATACCAATTACCAATAGACTACTCGAAATAAGTGACGAGTTCCCAACAGTTATGCGCTTGAAACTTGAATGCCTCTTCTTTTGCATGCACACAGCTCACGTAAAAAGAACTACCGTATATATATATTATTGATGGTCCTCCCTTGTTTGGGATCGCTCGTGTGAGAATCGTCAAGAACGATTAAGGATCAACTATGTTTTTCGGATTGATCGCAGCCTGAGTTTATCTAATAAATATTATTCTCTTATTAGAAGCATTGTTAGGACGCGTTTTGGGAGCTAGCTCAAGTTCCAACCTATAAGCTTCTGCTACAAATTAAACCACCATGCATATCTCATGACAATTCGTTGTTGTGATTGCATCGTGGTTCACAGACCACAATGCGAGTCACAATGGCGGCTAGGTTAGGCGGAATTCGGAACCCACTTTGATTCAGGATACGGTTTATTTGATATTTATAAATACAAACTCTTTCTGATTATTTAGTACTGTCTAAGACTAAAACACATAAAAGAGATTTCCTTGTTTTTTATTCATTGGAGATTATAAAGATCATTTATAATTTGTTTCAAACCATTGCATCAGTTCTAACACATTGTTAAGGTTATCACATTAAAGTTGGTGTTATTTAGTATCAGAACTTTACATAACTCATTTATCTACTTTGTTAACCAAATTAATGAGGTAATTGCTGAAATGGTCCAGTAACTGGGTGACTTTTGCAGTTTGGTCCCTGTAAGTGGGACTGATGCGTAAATGGTCCCTGAAAGTGTGTAGCGGGTGCGCATTTGGTCCCTAAAGTTAACATATCCGTTAATCCTAAATGTTTTGTCTTTTACGTAAATAAATGCTAAAATTGGGCCAAAAAACTATGATTTTTAAGAGTTTGGTTTGGCGACAAACTTAAAACTTCATTTTCCGCTTCGTTAAAACTCCGATTTTGACGATTCAAAGTGCGTTGGAAAACTATTTTCATACTCTTTAAGAATATGAGTTCAAACAACAGTTTTACCAACGTTATGATTTTCAAAATATTTATTCTGACAAAACATACATAAAAATGAAAATGAGTGGGTGAATGGAACATATGAAACATAAGTGAGTGAATGGTGAAAAGAGTGAAATAGTAATGATGGTTGATGTCTTTTTCCCTAATTTTTATCTTTGTTATTATTCTCTTACCCTGCATGTATGCATATGGTATTTTGTTATTGTCAAAATGAAGAGGTAATCGATATATGATTACCCCGACCTTTTTATTTGGATAATAACATATCGACTAACTCAATGTTCATGCTTATATGTTTCTTATTCAGGTTCCATATCTTATACTTTAAGTTATATATTATGCATGCATGTTGATGCTTATGTTGAGAGATGTTATTATCTTTGTTACTATTGTCATACCAGTCATGCATAAGGTATTTGTTATTGTCAAAATGAAAAGTTAGTCGATTTGTCATTATCCGACTTTTTCTATTTTGATAATAACAAAGTACAAATTAGATTAACAATTTCAAAAGTGTGGTGATGAAGAAATAGAATCAACCATAAACTAGTCATTGAGGACTTGAAGAAGTTAAAAGAAAAGAATGATGACCAAATGAACATTCATGTGTCATGGAAGGACAAAAAAGAAACAAACACAAGTTCAACGATATTCAAATGTATTAAAGATATCAGGCTGTGGATGCACAACATATACAAAGGTAAAATCAGCCTTCAATCATAGCTTAAATTCTCTTAAATAAGCTTTGTTGAAGTTTGTATATGAGAGATATTTTTCAAATCATTTTTTGATAAAAAGACGATAAGTGATTCAACGTTTTTATATATGTTTTGTCAAAATAAATGTTTTGAAAATCTTAATGCTGATAAAACTGTTGTTTGAATATATATTCTTAAAGAGGATGAAAATAGCTTTCTAACGTATTTTGAATTGTCAAAATCGGAGTTTTAACGAAGCGGGAAATGAAGTTTTAAGTTTGTCGTCAAGCCAAACTCTTAAAAATTATATTTTAAGCCCAATTTTAGCATTTATTTACGTAAAACCACAAAAATGTTTAGAATTAACGGATATGTTAACTTTAGGGACCAAATGTGCATCCACTACACACTTTCTGGGACCATTTGCGCATCCATCCCACTTATAGGAATCAAACTGCAACCGTCACTAACTTAGTGGGACTATTTCAGTAATTATCTCCCAAATTAATCATAGACAATTCGCTTCCACTATAATAGTATATCATACTTTTGAAAGATTTAGTGATAAATGCATTTCTACAAATTTTTCCTTAATAAGGAGTATTGTATATTGTTGTTGACGAGTTCGATTATGCTCTGGTTTCCAATATTTGAATTATAAATATGTTGGTTAATTATTATAGATCATACGCAATTTAATTAATTAAGAGGTATCGGTGAGGGTGGGACTCAGTGGGAGCCGTGGGAGGTAGTTGTCTTTATAATCTATGTTTACAAGTTATTGAGAAATTTGAGGAAAAAAATGTTATTGATAAGACATTTGAAAAAATTATCGTACCAATTTTTTTTTAATATTATTAGTAAAAGTTGTTAATTAATTACTCGTTCCGTTTCTAAAAGATTGTACATTTGACTTTTGTTAGTCAAACATTACAAAATTTGATCATGAATTTACATTAAACAATAAGAAATAATATAGTCTTGTGGGACCTTGTTAGATTTGTCGCAATATATATTTTGAAATATTAATTTTTTATAATTTTTTCGCATGTAGAATAATAGATATTTATGTTCAAAATCGTATTTTGTTGATCATCAAAAATCAAAATATGATAATTTTTTAGGGACGGAAGGAGTATTAAAATTGCATACTTTAAAGCTTTAATTGATGCATGAGTCATTTAATTTGCATCAAAAGTGTTTGCTGGAGTGATGGATATTAGTGACCTGAGCTGTTATACACACATCAAAACAGTAAAATGGAGGTAGGGAAGGACGAAAATGTCCAACGAGCTACCTACTCGTTATATTAAGTTGACGTTTAATATTAGTATTTTTTTTATTTTTTTGTAAATTAGCAATGAAGTGAATTTCGAACCCAGACCTTCTGATCTCTAACAAGAACCTTTTCCACTAGGCTATTCGATTGACTCAATACTAGTATTTCCTTACAAATAAAAATATATCTGTCATCTCCACTGTAATGAAGAATAACAATTATTATAAACAAAACACCTCTTTATATTTTATCATTGTTATAATAGTAGCATATACTCCCTCTGTTTTTTTTTAATCTATTGTTTGACAACAATCTACTTTATTAAAGACATAAAAGTGTTACTCTTCTACCCCTATTTAATTGTATTGATTCCCCCATAAAGCTATTAGCTAATGTCTTGAAAGTTGAGAAATCAATAAAGCATACTACTTTATTAAGGATAAAATAGAAAGTATAATGAAAAAACACATTGAAAATAGTAAACACTATCTTAAAAAAACACAAGAATTCTAACCAAACAATAGGTTAAAAAAAACAGAGGGAGTATATAATATGTTGAAAATATTTAAATTTATAATTTTAATTAAAATAAACTTATTAAAATTTAAATCTAGATTGTTTTAAGAAATTGTCTTAGGGATGAAATAAAAGAGAAATGAATGTAGGTTGTTATGGCGTGGAAGCTTTCGATGTCATAAATTAAGCTTTTACTGACTGTCAAAAAGACAAACTCGTTTCTTCTTTCATGTAAAGAGTTCTGATGGAAGTTCCAAATTCAGCTAAAAACTAATTTCAAGGTCCTATTTTCTAAGGCCCCAATCGAACCAATAAATTTAAGGTTGGAATGAATACTCAACCTCAGATTCATTGGTTCGGTTCTAAACAACAATTCAATTTTTCATTATTATATAGCGAACCAGTGAATCTAAGGTTGGATATTCATTCCAACCTTGAATTCATTGGTTCGGTTGGGGCCTTGAAAAGTAGGGCCTTGGAATTATATATACCCCAAATTCATGAATCTCATTTTAACTTTTGATGCATGCAAGTTGAAACAAAAAATGTTAACAAAAAATGTTTCAATTATTATAAAGGATAGATAATTTTTATTTGTTGTTATTTAGTTTTAAAAAATAATGGACTACACATATGAGTAATATATTTTAATTTTTTAATATGTTGTTATTGTGAGTATATCCAAAACTTATTTTTTACAATTAGTCTTACGTTAAATTTCGCAAATATTTTTCCGTACCACTTTTCCTCAATAACTTAATACTCCGTCCTATTATGTAAGAGTCATACATATACCAAAAATAAAAATCCCAATTTAAGTATCCAATTTACCTAATTAAGTAAGAAAAGTTAGAGGTAAAATTAAATCAATGAGAGGAGTTTGAATTTTTCCTTAAATTTTGTGTAAAAGTAAATGGTTACTAGATAAAGGATGGAGGGATTATATTATTTTTCCTTAGAAATCACGGACGGAACAGAAGGAGGTGGGGGGCATTGCACCCCCTCTAACACATCATTAAAAATATATCATATAAGTTTTACATGTTAGTAATAATATGTGTTGTAGTAGAGTTGGAAAAAGCGTTAGATTTTGGTTAAATAAATCAAATTGTGCTATTTAAATCTGTTAAATTTTACTTCCTTTAAATTTTATCATAATTTCATCCCTGCTAGAAATTGATCCCAACAACTTTTGAATAATATTTCCTCTTATTAATTTAAGTCTTCATATCATATAGAGTATCACTACTTTTAAATAAATTAAAGTCTCTTTTTGATGCTCCAATAAAACTTTAAAAACAATGAGAGAAAAATAAACTTTGTAATAAAAATAATAATTTTCTAATAGAAAATATTACTTGAATTAGTTTATTATAGTTATTTTGGATCTCTTGGAATATATATACAACATACCAAATTTGTTAAACACTCCCAGTAGAAAAATAGAATCATCACATGAAAGGGAAAAAAAAGTTACCCCTATGTTCGGACATATGGAATTAGATAATTTGTGCTTTACTCTTATGTTTTATTGCTCACTTGGTGTAGCTTGTGAGCCTGTAAAAGTGATGACTGAACGAAGAAAAAGGGAAAATTCCCTCAAGATTTCCATGATAACATATGAAAGCTCTAGAACTAGATTAGGATTAATCTTTATGTCAATTAAACCATGCCCCATCATAACCAAAAATGTGTCATAGCTAGTAATGAACTGGCACAAAAACATCACTCAACTTAAAATTCATAAAATTAAATATATGGTGTTTGTGCATAGTTCGGTTGGTAAAGAGAGTAAGAGATTGAGTGCTAAAGTGAAAGAAACATAATCTCATGTTGGAGTGCTATGCAAACAAACCCACCCAAGTTCCTGACCCTTTCAAAACAAATCTCATGATTTCCCTCCTCATGATTACTCAGCGATGGCCTTTATGATGAGTGTCTTGATCGTTTGTAAAGTACTAGTTATTTTGAACAGTACAATTTGTCCGAATTGTATTACTTCCTCTCTTTTATAGTTATCGTTTTAACTATTTTCAAGTCAATGAAGAAACAATATCACTTTACACATATGTACCCATAGTTAATAAATAATCAACAACTGCATTCATTTATTGGTATTCTACATTGAATACATTAAATAGGGGTTTAAGAGGAAAAATCATTAAATATTGCATTGAAATTGTAAAATGTCAACTAAAAGAAAACAAAATCAAAAGCATAAAGCTTCAACTTAAAAAGACGGAGGGAGTATTATGCAGCAAGATTGTTTAATGCAGAGAAAATTGCTGAAATATTCCCCGATATAGTATGACCGAGTTTCACTTTGGTTCTCAATAGTTACACGGTTGTACGTTAGTCCCCGAAAGTGGCAAACAAGTTGCACTTTAGTCCCCACGTCAAGTTTTTCGTTAACATATCAAGTTTAGGTGTTAAATTTGGGGTAAAAATATAATTTTTAAGACTTAAAGTTGATTTTTTTGCCTCAATTGATGCCAAAATGAAACTCCACAACCCTAATTGGGGTGAAGAAGAAAGGGAATTTTGGCAGGAAGGGGTTGTGGAGTTTCATTTTGGCGCAAATTGGAGCCAAAAATCTACTTTAAGTCTTACAAATTATATTTTAACGCCTAAACATGAAATGTTAATGGAAAACTTGACGTGGGGACCAAAATGCAACTTTTGGGCAACTTTCAGGGACTAACATCAAACCGTGTAACTATTGGGGACCAAAGTGCAATTTGGTCTCCAATAGTTGGCCGGCTGCACTATAGTCCTAAATATTAGCAAAAATATTGCAGTAGTTTGGTCCCCTGACTAACGGTTCTGTTAACTTTTAAGCCAAAAGTTAACGGAAGCGTTAGTCAGAGAACCAAATAAACTGCAACATTTTGCCTATATCTCAGACCATAATGCAACCGGCTAATTATATGGGACCAAATGCAACTAAATCCTACTATTTAAGACCATTTTAGTAATTAGCTCATAAATAATTAATTCTAAAAGTTGGGAAATTGTCATTTATGTAACATGTTTTAACCGTAGACATTATATATAGTATAGTGTATACATACCCTACATTATTACATACGTTACTCATTAAATGCGACCTAGACGGTAGACCAAATTCTAGAATTCTATATAAGCTAGTATGTTCTATGGCCAAGTGATATTAATGAACCATTTCCGTGCAAACACAAAAACACAAATTCCCTCATCTTCAACCAACAATTCCATCCCCATTTATCTGTTATATTTCATCTTGCAAAATGTCCAAATGCAACACATTTTCATCATCGTACAAATGTCGTCAAAACATCGTACCATTTTCTTTATCTCGTATTCTAGTAATATTTCTACTATCACTTTCATGTTATGAAGCAAAAGTGAGTATACCGGAAGGTTTAGATGTTCCAGCAGTTTTCGCATTTGGCGATTCGATAGTAGACTCGGGTATGAATAATTATATCAAAACCGTGATTAAGGCGGATTTCGAACCATACGGGGCGGATTTAAATGGTGGAAAGCCAACTGGGAGGTTTTGCAATGGAAGAACTCCAGCTGACCTTGTTGGTACGTAACTCATCTTCAAATAATATTACTTATTATGTGTCGATTTTATTTGAATGACTTATTACTTTGTGTCACGAATTCGCTTATTATTTAATTAAATAATAGGAGAACCAATAATAATAATATTACCGCCAAATGAGGTGGAGGAGTTGAGTAACTTAATTATTATATATACAATAAGCTCGAGAATTATCTAATACACACTCGACAAACCTGAGCCGAATAATTTCCATTTCATGCATGCATGGTCAATTTTCTGTCATTTTCATCACTAAAACTGAGTCTGGGCTGGGCAATGAGAAATGAAACTCTTGGAAATGGTCATAAATGTGGGTTACCAGCTGCTACTATGTTTCTCTTTGGAAGGTGACAAATGCAATAATTTTAAAAATAAAGCATTCTAGTTGGTGATATATGTCTAAATGGACACTTAATTCATTAATTATATATATTCTACAACATTAATGTGCATTCGAAATTCACGTGTTCTTGAAATTAGGTTGATTTATTGTGGAAACCTCACTACTTTATATATTGACTGTGTCAATCCATTTTGGAGGATTTTGACTTTCCTTCATTATATTCTATTTGTAAAGTTTATGTATGTATGTTCTCTTTTTCCTTTCTAAAAGGTATAATATAATACAAAAATAATATATAGGGCAAATTATCATAATAATAACCTATATTTAGAAAATATTTTCAGTCCATCATTTATGTTTTAAAACGACATTGTCAATTGCCTTTGTTTGAAAATATTATAGTTGATCACCACCTAATCTGTCGTTAATAATATCATGTGAGGGGCACGTGAATTGTCAGTAAGGTTATTTTGGTCATTTCAGTTAATATATTTGGGTAAAAAGATCAAAAGAAAAATATGAAATAATCTACCCCAATTTCAAATATGAAATAAAATATTCCCAACAAAAAACTTAACACGCTAAGACAAATATGATATACTTTTAAGAAAAAGGTAATTAACAAAGAGGGTTATGTTTGAGTTGAACGAAAGAACTTAAAAATTAAATAAAAGTTGATTGAAGAAAAATTCCCAATTTAGATAGGGGAAACATATCGGACTGCACCTTATTTGATCGTACATTTTAGTGATTTTTTTAGTATAAAAATATATATATCTAATGAAATTCTTATATTCAAACTCATGAATGAACGTGAATCGTGTATGTCCTATCATAAAAGAATATGAATTATGTATATTGGCGTCACGAAATAGGTTTCACTAGTTATCTACATATATGGTAATGGAGGGAGTAATTTAAGATGGTAGATTGGTAGTTGACGTACATGTGATGATGTTGAAGAGTACTTGGAACAATTGAGTTTGTCCAAATTTACATGGAACAAATAAATAATTAGAGAGAGACCAAATTATGGCATAGATGAATGTGAGTTGATGTTGATTGGCGAATACCCTCAAGATTAGGCCTGTTAATGAGCCGAGAAGCTCGAAAAGCTCGCTCGAATTCGATTCGAAAAGCTCGGTTCTTGACTCGATTCGAGAAATCAAACATAGAATCGAGCCCTCACTTTCAATGTTCGACCAAACGAGCCGAATAGCTCGAATAGCTCGGCTCGGCCTACCCTTTTATATTTATGCAATAAATTCTTGGAGGCACCACCAATCATATATATCTTCATTAATCATGAATGTAATTCCATGGCGTGAAACGGTGAAAACAAGAACCTCAAACTCTAACCCCGTTCATCTCATCATCTACTTGCTTGTTTTCAATTTGAAAATTTAATGTTGATGCATCTTCAATCAGTTATGTATTTAGTTAATTTTTTGATTTAATTAGGTACTCAGTTTGGATTTAATTAGGCACTCAAAAGCTCGAAGGCTCGGGATATTCGGCTCGAAAAAGCTCGACTCGGATTCGATTCGAGAAATCAAACATAGAATCGAGCCTTCATTTTCGATATTCGGAAGATATTCGGCTCGATTCGATTCGAATTCCAAAACGAACGAGCCGAATCAAATATTTAGATACTCGGCTCGATTCGGCTCGAATACAGGCCTACTCAAGATGGGGCAACATACTAATGTAGCAACTACCACCCTGAATTCTACTGTACTACTTATCAACTTTCAAGAAATGGATCATCAATATGACCACTAGTCATAGACTCAATCTAGTGGTCACTTATTGGTGAAGAGGATTGAACAATGTTCCCTCTTCAATCGAGTACTAATAGGACATATGAATTAAATAAGTGACAAAATTGTTAAAATAGTCTCCGATAATATGTGCAATTCGCATTTCAGTTATAGTACAAATATGGCATGTGTAAATGGCCCCTGATATTGGCGTAGGCACATTTTAGTCCCTTTTTTACGGAGACGTTAAATTTTGACATGAATAGGCCAATAGGGTAAAAATAAAACTTTCAAAACTTAAATATTTCTTGAAAATGTACACTTTATAGTTCATGATATTGGTAAAAAATGTAAACTTTATTTAGTCCTTCCTATTATCACAATTTGACATCTTCCTTAAAAAAGGGGCTAAGGGTGCCATTTGCGTACGCAGACCAAACATTTACAAGTACAAAGTGCAACTTACACATAATATTGTTTCAACAATTATCTCTCAAATAAATACACATGCCACTAATTTATATGAATTATAAGACAAAAGGGGAAAATATTAATTATTTAAATATATATTTTCAGTTGTTACATATGACTATCAATTTCAAAGTGTTGAGTATTTATATTGGTTGCAGCTAGTGAATTAGGAGTTAAAGAACTGGTGCCTGCTTATTTGGATCCCCAATTGAAACCTGAAGATATGATAACAGGAGTAAGCTTTGCCTCAGGTGGAACCGGTTATGATCCTCAAACACCTCAAATAGTGGTAACCTTCCCACTTTCCTTCAAAACCCCTTAGCCTATGTCTATGTTTCAGTCAAAATGGTAACATAAATTTGTTAGATCGAATTGTTGAAATAGTCTTATAGTGTCATCATATTGTAGTTTAGTCCCAATAATGATATTGTTGTAATTTAAACATTGATAGTGACATAGAAGTTGCAGATTCGTTCTCAATCTAAGTCTTCCGTTAATATTAACGACAACACGTCATTAGTGACTACTTTTGGTGCAAAAAAATGAATTTTAAAAGTTTGAACTCATATTTGGTGCCTAAAAAACTCTACCAACCCATTTCCTAGTGGTTTGTTTTTTGCCCCAAAAGTACTCACTAATGGTGTGAGCCGTTAATTATTAATGGATAAGTTAAATTGGGGACCAATCTACAACTTTTTTTACCACAATCGGGGATTAAATTACAACGGTACCAGTATTAGGACACTAAACTGCATCATGATGACACTAATGAGGAGAATTTAATGGTAAGACCTAATTTGTTTTCGATTAATTTTTTAGTTGTGATCATTTAGAAAAATTAATTAAAATATAATCAGTTGATAAATAATCGAACTTTAAATATTGAATTTTGGTATACTTGAAACAGTCGGTGATCCCCGTGACAACCCAAGTGAGTTATTTGAAAGAATACATTTCGAAGCTAAAAGTGAATGTGGGAGAAGAAAGAGCAAAATACATAATAACCAACGGATTATATTTGGTGGTTGCCGGAAGTGACGACCTCGCCAACACTTACTTCACCGTTGGTCTAAGAAAATTGCAATATGATATTCCTTCTTATGCTGATCTTATGGTCTCCGGAGCCTCGACTTTCATTCAGGTACTTCTAAAATATTGACCTCTTGCCTAAGCCAGGTTGGGGGATTAATAGTGGGCATCTTATAGTAACGATTTTATTTTCGAATTAATGCAAGAATGAGTGCAAATAGTATCTACTACTTTACATAATAAATAACGAGCCTTCGGAATATATGTAAGTGTAAGATAAAATAAAATCTTAGACTTTGTGGGATATGAAAAACAAAATCTTCACAATCTATAAGTTGCACCGTGAAACCAATTTGTCAATAGGAAAGTAATCCAAGAATTTTACGAGATTGGCACGTTTCGAGTAAAATTTTAATTTGGAGCACCTCCTTGTTTTTTTGCAAAACAATAGCACCTTCCCTCTGAAATGTCTATTTTACCCTTACTTCTAATACTCTATACTTCCCCATTCTTTCCTCCCCTTTCATCTTCTTCTTTCTCACATCTTCACTAAGGTGGGGGAGCTCGTTTTCATGGTGTGAGAGGGGGGGGGGGGAGAGCGAACTCGGAGAGGTCATTTTCGGAGGGGGGGCTGCGTGGAAGGGGGTGGAGTGATAGGGGAGGAGGATTCTGGTATGTCATGGGGGTTGGTGGCCGTGGTATTGTAAAGAAGAAGAAGATGAGGAGGAATAAGTAGATAATGAAGAAGAAGGTGCGCAATGGAATGGGATGGTGGTAGTGCTGTTCGCGGGCCGGGTTACCCGAGACCCGCCTCGGTACCCGCCTCGGGAACCCGGTTCGAAACCCGGCTCGAAATGTAACGGTACCCGGTTTCGATTCCAACATCAAAATCGAAACCGATTCGGGTAATACCCGGGACCGGCTCGGGAATCTTTATTAAATTAATAGACTTTTTGACTTCAGTATTAAACTATTAGACCTTTTGACTTCAGTATTCAATTATTAGACCTTTTGACTTCAGTATTAAATTATTAGACCTTTTGACTTCAGTATTAAATTGTTGGTTACTTGGTTTAAGGATTAATTGATAATGTTTCTATATAGATTGTCATGAACAATACAAGCGGATTTCGAGTTTGAATCGAGTACCGAGTCCAATCGAGTATCGATTCGGGTACTCGACTCCAGACCGGTCCCGAGTCGGGTCTTCGTTGAAAATAAGAGATTTCGAGCCGATTTCGGCTCTCGGTGCTTACTCGAATTGTTATCGAGCCGGGTATCGGGTTTACTCGGTTCTCAACCGAGTCGGTCCGGGTATAACTGGACTCGGACCGACTCGGCTCGATAACAGCACTAGATGGTGGTGGTGGTGGTTTAGAGTAGAGGATGAAGAAGAAAGAAAAAAAAAAAAAAAAAGGAAGTAGTATGGAAGAAATTTGTATTGTGTTTGGGGATAAAATAGTCAATTCATAGGAGAAGGGTGCTAGTATTTTGCAAAAATTATAGTACGGTCCTCCGGGTTATAAATTTACTCCAAAAGGTGTTAATTTTGCAAAATTTTCAAAGTAATCCTATCAACTTGTGAACCACATAGAACACTACATATGGCAATGGCAATAGAATTGAGTTCCCATCATGAACAAATTTTGACAATTGATGATATGATATTGAAGGAACTGTACAATTTGGGGGCAAGGAGATTTGTTGTTTTTGGTGCCCCACCTATTGGATGTTTGCCATCCCAAAGGACCCTTGCAGGAGGTTTACTGAGAATGTGCAAAGATGAGTATAATCAAGCCGCTCAAATCGTTAACGCCAAGCTCGAACCTGCAACCGAGTCACTCACGAAGAGGCTCTCAGGGTCTCGAGTCGTTTATGTGGACATCTATAATCCTCTACTTAATATCATCCTTCATCCACAAAATCATGGTAAGTTGTCCACTATTTTTGTTTTCCAGTAACTTGGAATGATTAAATGTATGTGTATTATATGTCATACTTGTTTACTGATATAAAATGATCGTTACACGATTTTCTTAGAATCCATTGAATTTTCTTGATTTGAACACCTAAAGCATAGATGGAGCACATATAACATTTTGTGTAACACTCTTTGTAACATTTACGTAGTTCGTGACATGTCTAACGAAGATCGTTGAACTATTGAGTTCAGGATTTGAAGTTGCGGAGAAAGGTTGCTGTGGAACAGGGGCCATAGAGGTTGCAATATTGTGCAACAAACATAGCCCGACGTGTTCGGATCATTCGAAATATGTTTTCTGGGATAGTTATCATCCAACTGAGAAAACATACAAAATCATCGTCTCAGAGCTCCTGGAAAAATATATAGATCGATTTCTTTGAGATCAAAGTGTTGAGTGACTTATTTATGAATGTATGTTATGATTTGAATATTTCTGTTTCTTACTCTGGATCAGCTTCAAAATTGTATGGTGAAAATTGTAGTGAATACTAAGAACTCTTCTTGTGTTCTAAGATGCAACTTGATTTGATGTTCTCTTTTCCATTCAAACGATATGATTGCATAAAAAATGTCATTGATACAAAAGGTCGTTCAAAGAAGTCTACGACACATCCAAACAAAAGTACATAAAAAGCAAAATTGAAGGGGTGACTCGAGCCAAAATGGAGGAGTTGGAAACCATTCAACCTCCATAACTCGTCCATGATCCCAATGTGCAATTAAGTGTGTCGCATTGTTGATGTTCACTTGGCAACTTGATTTGTTGTTTATTGCAGTTGCGAGGGTGTATATATTTCCAAATGCATGAAATTACCTGTTTGAATGTGACTCAATCAGGTTATTGATTTTAATTGATCTTGTAAGATTATGCTTAAGTATGAAGGTGACTTTTATGATTCATACCATTATCAAGGAAACTTTGTTTTCTATAAATGCAAAGTTAATTGATTTTAATTTTCATTTGGTCTCTTCTCTATAAATAATAAATTGTTTAAAGAATTATTGCCTTAAGCCCTTAACAAAAGATGACATTCGTTTAATGTTTTCTTGAAACAAATATATTGTTTGCCAAATTTGATGATTGCCTATAGAATATTATTAAATATTCCTATAACTGTTGCAATGTCGAACGAAACTTTTCAAAACTGAAGTTGTTGAAGTCTTACACAGTTAAACGCATTCTTCAACGTCCCAAGAAAGATTTCATGGGTTGGATGCAAGAACAAGCGAGAACAATCAAAGAAAATGATATACGAAGAGTTGATCGACGATTCTGCTTCAAAAAAAGTCAAGATAATTTGAATTTTCAAACGAGTTGTTTTATTTATTGTAACATTACTTTCAATCGATGTTTGAAAAGATATATAGAACTGATCTTTATAGGAGTATCATATATATATATATTGTTAACCGCTTCATTTTATATTTTCGCACAAGACCCGATCTTATATGAGACAGCCCTGGCTAGAGTAAAATTATAACCTACACAAACTGAAATCAAAAATCCAAACTCATATCTTCTTCTATAATTTGCCCCCAATTTCCTTCAGAAATTAAGGCTACTAGAAAATGTCTGACCAAACCTCCAACCAGATGGAACAACATTGTCGAATGTCTTTGTAACACCATCAGTTGTTGTGATCCTGAAGGACAATGCTTGACCATTTAAGTATGAATTTGATTGCCAATTGGCCCCCCAGTTTCTTGACATTGCCATCCAGTTTGTTTTCGACGCTTTGATTTGTACCGATTGGATCGATCCGGCTCCTCCAACGTTGCTGAAATTCACTAGCTCGAAGTAGTCTCTCCCATTGACGGTGAACCTCACTCCACCTCTGTTATAACACGGTACCCTGCACGATGAGCAAATTCGAATCAATTCAACGTTACCATGGATCGCCTTCTAAGAAATTACGAGTCACAATCAATAACTATCACGTGCAACGCACGACCCTTATAACTAGTCAATATAATATGCATAAGCATTTGCCTCGAACTTACCTTTGGTAGATGACAGGGACAATTCCTCCTCTGTAAATTCCAATTTTTTCCCAAGCTGGTTGAGCCATGTCGAAATGGGGGCGGGGCGGGTTGCACCACCCGCCATTGTCACTAGGCAGAGCATAATTTGGTGGGCAGAAGTTGGTGGCGGTGATGGTGATGGACGCTCCTTTCTTGCACCACCTACTGTCGGCATTATAATCACACATGATTTTGTAACATTGGCCACAAGATGCTCCATCGTTGAACAATGCAGTACTTAATGCTGCTGTGTTTGTACCATAACCATCAGCATACAAGTTACCATATCCACAAGCCCCCCCTGCAATAAAAAAAATGACTCATAATTAGAATTATATATGTAGCACTCGTAATTTATTAACTAAAATGATGTCCCGTAAAGGACAAAATCTCGTGTTGGAGTGCTAAACAAGCAAATCCAAGTCCCTGATCCTCACGACTCCAGGTAGGGCGACGAGGCCGTTAAGGTTGCGTTTGAACCACTTTTTTAAGAATAGATCGATATAAATCGAATATGTGACGTTTTCTTAACACAAAAAACGTCTTACCACTACGCTGCATTCGATTTTATATATGTAACAGAAAAGGGGGGAAACATGAATATACACTAACCCATTGTCCCAGAAGCATCACTACCACCATAAAAAGTTGCATGAGCACTCGAGAATCCAGAAGCTGTAAAACCATTTGCATTTTCAAGAAAACAGCACAAAACTATTATAAGTGCTATAGAAAAAGTGCCCATTTCGGCCATTTGTCCTATAGGACAATCTTTTTGAAACACTATAATATGACCAATTAATTACCCACAAAAAAGAGGACAATTAGAAGGAACGAAGATTTGCTAGAACTAGATTTGAAGACTACTTATTTTATTTGGCTTTGAGGAAGTTGGCCTTTATATAGGTATACTCCATGTTTGACAAACAGTATCACATGTTAAAAACTACTATTAATATCAAATTAAAGGCTTATATTCATTTTGGATCATGAACTATGATGAAAAATTCAAATTGGACTCTAATACTATTCTAAGTCTCATATTGGACCCTACACTATTGTTTGTCTCATTTTACCCCCTAAAACGCCAAATATGATGTAATTTCGTTTTCAAATATATAAGGGCTAAATCGAAATAGTACATATATTAAACTTTTGGGCACAATTCACAAATAACAAAACTTATTAAATTACAAATAAATCTCAGGTTTGTTTTCATTTTGGACCATGAACTATCACGTAAATTTCAAATTGGACTCTGATACTATCATTACTTATTTGTAAAAACGCCCCAAAAGTTTGATATATGTGATAATCCAAATTTGTCCTTCTTTTAAAACAAAAATTCAATCTAAAATTGGCATTTGATTGGGCAAAATGAGACAAAACGTAGTATAGGGGGCAATTTGAGGCTTATGATAATATCAGAATCCAATTTGAAACTTACGTGATAATTCAGAGTCCAAAATGAAAATAAGCCCAAATTAAATGTGTATATTATTATTTAGATGCCATTTTTGGTAAATATCTAAAAGATTTTTCTCTATATATAACGTGAGAAGGAGGGAAATGATCCCCTAAATTTTAGGATCTAATTATTTAGATGTTTACATATTTTAAAGATTATTTTGAAGTCCCATGACCTAAATTGTAGGAATATAATTAAAACTTTTCTTAAAATATTTTATATAATAACTATCTATCAATATATTAAATATATTTATCTTTATTTTCTGAAAATAAATTTAGAAAAATCTTACATATTTATTGTAAATTTCAGTTTGGTTAAAATGAGTTAAATAGCATTACATAAAAGTTTCTTTTCCGAACAGGCTGGACTGTACTCAAGCATCTAGTATATGTTTATAACAAACATGGATCAAAGTTTCTTTTTTGAACATAGTTTAAAAATGACAAATAAAAAATGCTTCGAAAACATTATATCGTCTAAGAGATGATGTAAAAATAATTTAAAAATCAAGATAAGTTATATATGTTAAAAAATTGGATAAATATATGTACATATATTGAACTAAACTAGAAGTTTGAAATAAGATTTCTTACAAAAAAATTAAACTGTTATATAGATTATTTACATCATTTAAATACGCAAAAGTATCACAAAATTTGATTTAAAAAACGAATGCACAATTGTAATGATCAAACATGTTTAAAGTGTAAGTTATGTGTTATACTATCTCCATCCCTAAATGATTGGTACATTTTGACTTCTATGGTCAATAAAATAAAATTTAAAACATAAATATCTCCTATTCTACATGGGGAAAAAATTAAGGAAAGTTGATATTTCAAAAATAAATATTGAGACGAATCTAACAAGGTCCCACATGACTATATTATTTCTTATCGTTTAATAAAAAATCTTGATCAAATTTCTTAAAGTTTGACCACAAAAGTCAAAATGTATCAATCATTTAGGAACGGGGGAGTATATATATATATAAATTCATTGATTTTTTAGAAAATATATATATATATATATACGTATTGCAAACAAATTATGAAGTAATTATATTACTTTAATTAAACATATATTTTCTAGAAAATCAATGAATTTATTTAGTTTCAATGGTTGTGTGATAAGTTAAAAATCTAAACTTATTTCTATGAACAAATTGATTACGATTAACAAAAGAAGTAAACCTGAAATGTTGCGAAAGACTGAGATGGGAAACAAAACGGAAAACTTTTCGAGTTAATCAAATAGACTAGTGGTAGCTTTCCTTAGTGACCAGACGACTCTGGGTTCGAATCTCACCTCATCGTTCATTTACAAAACAAAAAAATTGAAAACTTCTCGAATCTTTCTTACGAAAACAAACATCTAATAATTTTTACTTATTGTGGAAAAATCTGAGCATTTGCAATTTATTCAATTATTGCCAAGCCACATGGTCTTCCCAAAATCACAGGCGTGAATGAATCAACATATGATGAATAAATTATTTGTTTTACCAAAGAAAAAGACGGATGTTTTTTTTCTAGATTTTAATATTTTGTTACTCTAAGAAATAATCTAATGCAACCTCACATAGTCACATGGGTATTATTTGACATTAAATGACAAAATCCCCATTATTCTGCAATGTGACGCACATGGTTTTGACATTAGATTATGAGACATTATTTACTTGTATGTTCCTCCTTCTTATCCTTTTAATACACCAATCAATCAATCAATATCCAAATATAGTGATATATTGTTGATGATTCAATAGTTTAATGATATTTGGATTGATATTTTATCACGTAAGAGGTCTTGGTTTTAAGGAGATAGATTTATCTCATATTTTACTTTAGCTGTTTACTCGTTAAAAATTTTATACTCATTATTTATAATATTATTATATTCATAATTTATCATTAATCCATAAATAAATAAATAAAAATAGAGCGATATGTTATATATACACCCAAATAGTGGTTTTTGGATGTGAAATTACAATTATGTCCTTACCATTTTTGCTATTTTTTTAGTCGATAAAATGGTAATGAACATTAGACTATTCACAATAGTGAATAATTGACGGACATTATCCTTAAATATTACTACAGTAGAGGACAAAGAGATAATATCATGTCAAAAATAGTTGGGGACAATTGAACTGTCTCATGTAATTGAGCAGGGATGGTGCCATTTTTAGAGTGATAATGTGCGATGCTAAAACTAATTTATTATTTTAGCCTATAATATAATACTCCCTCTATTTTTTTAGCTGTCATTCTAGCTCTCTTAACGTCAATTAAGAAACAATAATACTTTACACATATATCTCTAATTAATTATTTAATCAACAATTATATTCATGTATTAGTATTATAGTTATTGGGTTATTGCACTTTTAAATTTTAATACATTAAATATGGACTTAAAAGGAAAACCCCATCAAAAATTGTTTTGAAAATGTAAATGTCAACTAAGAAAATAAAAACAGAAAATCTAAAATATCAACTAAAAAATGGAGGGGTGTACAATAAAAATCATATCAATATATTTTTAATTTACAAGATCTATTAATAAAAACTTAACTTGTTTAATTTGGATCATCTAACACAATTTTCAAGGTTAATATTGATAAAGTGTATGTTGGTAATATAAAGGAAATAGAAAAAATAAAAGTTAAATGATCCAAATTAAACAAATTAAATTTTTATTTATTTAAATATACTTAAGTATTTTGAATAGTCACTTTAAAATTATTCCGATTTCGAATAGTCACTTCAAAATATCAAGATCTGCCACTGATATGATTACCAACTTCAATTATATAGAGCGAGCTCTATCTTGTCATTTCTTTTTCCTTTTCTTTTTTTTGTAAAATAACGATGAGGTAAGTTTCAAACCTAAAATTTTCTCATCATTAACATACAACGAGCTTTTTCACTAGCAACAGCTTTATCTTGTCATTTTTTGAACTGAATATTCCAAGTCGTCTCTATCAAAGTACGAATCTAGCCCCTTATTTATTGTTGCCAAATCTTCTTTAATAGCTCCATTTTAACTTTTTCTCCATTTATCAATAGAAGTTAATTATGAAGCCTCATTGGAAGGTTATTAATAATTAGGGGAGATTTGATAGGATCCAAAAGCTCACATTTCTTGCTATTATAATATTTTCCATTTTGTCGAGATTATTTGACTAATTGTGGCTTGTCATTTTACTAACTTTCATTTATTATAATTTCGACATTTGCTCCGGACTTCATGTTAATGTATATTGAAAAGGAAAGAAATAATGTCTTGATGTATACTAATATTCTTAGCTACCACTTTAATTAAGTTTGATGTCAACTTTAATTTGCAAAATTATTTTTGATAAAATTATACCATACCACAAGAATTTAAGAAAAATTGTTGATGGTTCAATAGCCTAGTGACATTTGACATAACCTTTTATGAAAAGAGGCATTCGTTCAAACCCTGTTAGAGACAAATTCATCGGTGTATTAGTTAGGAACTTATGTAGTCATTATTTATAATATCATTGTATTTATAATTTATCGATAATTTATATAAAAAAAAATAGGAGAAATTAAAGACTAAAATATGTATAGTTGACAAATCTAACCGCCTAATCAACTACCACTAGTTTCTAGTTTCATCTGCAATCACGCTAGGATAATCTCAATGATTAGTTTTAGTGTTACACTAAAATTGTTATTTTTTGTTGATCTTGTCAAGATGCATGATGATTGTACGGTACCTACCAATTATTAGTATATTTTTATTTTATTTGGTACAAGTGACCCTTTGAATATTTACGATCACGTCATTTTGTAATCCTCTTTCTTGTTTGATTTCGAACTCCATCTCCTTGTCTGAAAAACAATTTTGCCACATGAATCGGGTTAAGTTTGGTTCAAGTCTTTACGAAGATTAGAATAATAGTTAAACTAACGTAATTCTAACAAGAAGTAAAACATAAAATTGTTCAATTTTTACTTCAATTTGAAGTTTTAGGAGGTCTCATATAGTCTTTGCAATGTCTAGAGCAAAAATTTTCGTATACTTTTATAGTATTGAAATTGGACATAGAAGGAGGTCACATTTTTCAGGGGTTGCGGGGAGAGGGGTCACGTCTCGGAAAAAAGATGGGAGAGTGATAAATTTTAAGGATATTTTAGACTTTTCACAAAGACGATATTCAAACAAAGAATATTAATATTAAAAGTCTATGGGTTCCACTCTAAAACCAATTGGCAATAGAGAAAGTAACCTAAGATCTTATATATTGACTCGGATGACACCGGCTTCCGATGTGGGATGTGCATATTAACAATCTTCCTTACGTGTAACTCAATTGTCGGCGGAATTTTTCTCGCCAGCAGTATTATTTGCCGGAATAACATCGACGGGGTTACACGTGCCTCATTAACTCGGGCTTGGCTCATGCTACCATGTTAAAAGTCTATGGGGTTCCACTCTAAACTCAATTGGCAATAGAGAGAGGGAATAGCCCTGAATCTTACTCCATATATTAACCCGGAGTATACCGGCTTTCGATGTCGATAGGCATCTTAACAATTAATGAGTGGTAGAGTTTAAACGAGAGGGTTAATCACTACCATTTAGCTAATTTTCTCTCAAAATCATTCCCTAAGCATTGGTTTAATGTAGGGTGTCGGACCTGGTCCGTTAGTCCGGTTCAGGTCCACTAGGCCCACGAACGGCCCACAACCGCTTAACTAATGAACTAGACAGGGGCTTCACCCCTAGGCCCGGTTCGAACCCATCTGAAATTTGGTGGGTGTTCGGCCCAGGCCCGATTTGAGGCCCCTCAGGCCCGTAACCAACGTGTCCACGTTAGTTTCAACAGGGGCACGTTGATGTGCCAGAAACAACACCAATTGTGTTATGTTTTAAAAAGTGTTTATATTTAGAGTTAATGGGATTCGAACTTTGGCTGCTAAGGCGAGAAGTAAGTACTTAACCATTGAGACAAACTCATGCCTTGTTATATTTCATATTATATTTAATAATATTGTCTAACATCTAAATAAAAGTATAAGATCCATCAATATATTACTCCCTCCATCCCTAAAAGATTGATACATTTTGACTTTTGTGGTCAAACTTTAGAAAGTTTGATTAAGAGTTCTCATTAACGGTAAGATAAAATATAGTCACGTGGGATCTTGTTAGATTCGTCTCAATATATATTTTTGAAATATCAATTTCTTATAATTTTTTGGCATGTAAAATAAGAAATATTTACGTTTTAGATTGTGTTTTCTTGACCATGGAAGTCAAAATGTAGCAATCATTTAGGGACGGAGGGAGTATTATTTAAATAATAAAATCACTAAGTGTTACAAAATATATTATTCGATAATGTGATAAACAATTTTTTTAATATTTTCATAAAAAAAAATTAATATCAAATATTCTTTACAAGATATTATTGAAAATAGAAAATGTATTAATATATTATTCTCTAAATAGTAAAATCATATTTGTAACTATAAACTACAAATTATTATTGAAAATAGAAAATGCATTACTATATTATTGAAAATAGAAGATGCAATATTATTCGTCATAATATAATTAAATAACAAAGTAGTATGTGATATCTTTTGATTATACAAAATCTTATAGAATTAAAATACTTTAATTAGTTAACTTGAATTATTGAATTGAAGATTTGATTGAGAGCATTTTCGAATTGAAGATGAGATTTGAGGTTTTGTGTTCGAATCACCAAGAGTACTCACACTAGCTTACTTATAAATTTTTCCTAAAATCAAAATCATATACTCCCTCCATCCCTTTATTTTAGAACCATTTTGACTTTTTAGGTCAAACTTCAAAAATTTTGACCGTGAATTTTTATTAACCGATAAGAAATAATATAGTTATATTGGATCTTGTTAGGTTTCTCTCAATATATATTTTTGAAATATCAAGTTCTTATAATTTTTACACATGTAAAATTAAAAATATTTACGTTTTAAGTCGTGTCTCGGAGACCGTGAAAAAGTAAATGGTTCTTATAAAAAGGGATGGAGGGAGTATCAGTTTATCAAATTTAGGAACTACTTTTACCTTTCTCACAAAACCAGCTTCCCTATTTATATTCCTCAAATCAACTGTTTTTATATTTTTAGCTCTAACTTTAAGACAAACTTAATTTATTTAAATGTTGAAGACAAACTCAATTATTTCAATATGAAGATGAGAATTATAAAATTTGAAATAAATGAATAATTAATTTTTTATTTGAAATAAAGAAGATCAAAATAATAAAATTTAAATAAATTTATATTTTTGAGTTCAATAAGTTTGTAGTTTCAATACGAAATAAATTAGAATTACTATGATTTTATTTGAAAAAAGAAGAAGAAAAATAATAAGATTTGAAATGAAATGGCAAAAATTGATGCAATGGAGGAGAATAGGGAACTTGGAGGGAGTCCCAATCTTTAGGATTTATTATAAGGATCCCTAAAATTCTGATGTGGGCCAGGTTATGATAGGGAGTCTGAAAAAGCTTCATTTTGTTAACTCTTATCACATTTTAAAGATAAGAAGGTGTTTAGGGTGTCTACTACAAATGCTCTAAGAGCACTTGTACTAGCGAAGGAAGATTGTAAAAACAACAAAAAAGCTCATTTTTAGATTCCCCATATTAAATGGGACCCACTAAAATTTTACACTCCTCTATCCTATGGTGTAAAGATGAGGACTCCCTCAAACCTCCCTATTCTCCTTTCTAGTATCAATTTTTGTCATTTAATTGTAAATTTTTTTATTTTCATCTTCTTTTTTAAAAAATAAAATTATACTTATTAATTTAGTTTATATTGGAGCCGAAAATTTACATTAGAGCTTAAAAATATCAAAAAGGTTGATTTGAGGAGTATAATAGGGAATCTGGTTTTTTGTAAAATTTAAAAGTAAATCCTAAATTTGATAAAGTGATATAGAGAGTTGATTTTAGGGAAAAATTATAAGTAATCTGGTGTGAATGCTCTTAACCTGAATTTTGGGAACGTTTGGTTTTAAACGTGGCCATGTTTGATGTTTCAAACAAGGGTGGACACAATTCATACAAGCGTGGGCACGTTGTAGACAAGCGTGGACACGTTTCAGACAAACGTGGGCACGTTGCAGATAAACGTGGGCACGTTGTAGACAAATACTTAACCTCTGTGACAAGTTCATGTCTTGTTATATTTCATATAATAGTTAATAATGTAGTCTAGCATCTAAATAAAAGTAAAAGGTTCATTAGTATACTATTCTTTAAATAATAAAAATCAGAAGTGTTACAAAACATATTATTCGCTCGTGATAAACTATTTTTTAATGTTCTCATAAAAGTTGTTTGATACACCCTCCGTTCTTATTTGTTTGTCGTTCTAGCTTTCAACTTCTAGATTAAGAAACCATGTAAATTTACTAATAAGCCCTTGATTGGAAAATTAATGATTTTGACAATAAATAAATGCACACATATTAGTTGATTATTTGCTTAATTATTTCCTTAAATTCTATACATTTCAATTCTCAATAAATATGCAACTACTCGTATTTAAATACTATCTCAGCTAATTACTCTGTCAATATCATTAATTTATGAAGGAAATAAAAAATCCAAACGTTTTCCCACCAAACTACAATAACGAATTTTGAATAAAAAACTCAAAATCCGAAACATATAAGGATAATTCTTCATATTTGTTCAAAACTTGTCTTTCTAGAAATTCTTCAACCACTTCGTTGTGGTTTGAATGTGAAAGATCCATGGTGAATGGGGTATTAGAGGAAGATTGAGTGATTGTTGCTATAAGAGGAAGATGAATCTTTTATTGTGTTGTACGTAATTTAACAAGATCGAGTGATTGGAGCTATAATTTTTCTTCACATTAAATGTCTAGCTTCATTCCATAAAAATTAATTTGACCATTAATAATCCAATTACATTTAATAAGGTTAAAAGAGGAAAAAGTTGATAAAGTAACCATAAAAATCCTAGGACGACAAACATTTTGAAACAAAAAAAGTCTAGAACGACAAACAAATAAGAACGGAGGGAATATTAGATAGCTTTTAGAACATATTATTGAAAATAGAAGATGCATTACTATATTATTCTCTAAATAGTAAAATCGGGTTTGTAGCTATAAACTAACAAGATATTATTGAAAATAGAAGATACATTACTAGTGTATATTATCAAAAATCGAAGATGCAATATTATTCGTCGTAATATTATAAAGTAACAAACTAGTATGTGAATTCCTTTGATTATACTTTAAAATAGAAGATGCATTATTACATTATTGAAAATATATAGAAGACGCATTACTATATGTGAACTATTTGAAGTTCAGGATAATCAGCTTGTAAAGCATCATAATAATGGTCAACGAAAATGTGAAATATTTTGAATCGAATATTAGGATCTAATATTGCACCAATTGCATATGACATGGTTATTGGCCACAACATGCTCATGTTTTGATTTTACTTTAAAATATAGGATGAATTTATTATCGATATCATGACAAAATCAATTGTTGGGGATAAATTCAAGGATATATACAATTTATAATCTAGAATAATACTCCTTTCTAGTATCAATTTTTGTCATTTAATTGTAAATTTTTTTATTTTCATCTTCTTTTTTAAAAAATAAAATTATACTTATTAATTTAGTTTATATTGGAGCCGAAAATTTACATTAGAGCTTAAAAATATCAAAAAGGTTGATTTGAGGAGTATAATAGGGAATCTGGTTTTTTGTAAAATTTAAAAGTAAATCCTAAATTTGATAAAGTGATATAGAGAGTTGATTTTAGGGAAAAATTATAAGTAATCTGGTGTGAATGCTCTTAACCTGAATTTTGGGAACGTTTGGTTTTAAACGTGGCCATGTTTGATGTTTCAAACAAGGGTGGACACAATTCATACAAGCGTGGGCACGTTGTAGACAAGCGTGGACACGTTTCAGACAAACGTGGGCACGTTGCAGATAAACGTGGGCACGTTGTAGACAAATACTTAACCTCTGTGACAAGTTCATGTCTTGTTATATTTCATATAATAGTTAATAATGTAGTCTAGCATCTAAATAAAAGTAAAAGGTTCATTAGTATACTATTCTTTAAATAATAAAAATCAGAAGTGTTACAAAACATATTATTCGCTCGTGATAAACTATTTTTTAATGTTCTCATAAAAGTTGTTTGATACACCCTCCGTTCTTATTTGTTTGTCGTTCTAGCTTTCAACTTCTAGATTAAGAAACCATGTAAATTTACTAATAAGCCCTTGATTGGAAAATTAATGATTTTGACAATAAATAAATGCACACATATTAGTTGATTATTTGCTTAATTATTTCCTTAAATTCTATACATTTCAATTCTCAATAAATATGCAACTACTCGTATTTAAATACTATCTCAGCTAATTACTCTGTCAATATCATTAATTTATGAAGGAAATAAAAAATCCAAACGTTTTCCCACCAAACTACAATAACGAATTTTGAATAAAAAACTCAAAATCCGAAACATATAAGGATAATTCTTCATATTTGTTCAAAACTTGTCTTTCTAGAAATTCTTCAACCACTTCGTTGTGGTTTGAATGTGAAAGATCCATGGTGAATGGGGTATTAGAGGAAGATTGAGTGATTGTTGCTATAAGAGGAAGATGAATCTTTTATTGTGTTGTACGTAATTTAACAAGATCGAGTGATTGGAGCTATAATTTTTCTTCACATTAAATGTCTAGCTTCATTCCATAAAAATTAATTTGACCATTAATAATCCAATTACATTTAATAAGGTTAAAAGAGGAAAAAGTTGATAAAGTAACCATAAAAATCCTAGGACGACAAACATTTTGAAACAAAAAAAGTCTAGAACGACAAACAAATAAGAACGGAGGGAATATTAGATAGCTTTTAGAACATATTATTGAAAATAGAAGATGCATTACTATATTATTCTCTAAATAGTAAAATCGGGTTTGTAGCTATAAACTAACAAGATATTATTGAAAATAGAAGATACATTACTAGTGTATATTATCAAAAATCGAAGATGCAATATTATTCGTCGTAATATTATAAAGTAACAAACTAGTATGTGAATTCCTTTGATTATACTTTAAAATAGAAGATGCATTATTACATTATTGAAAATATATAGAAGACGCATTACTATATGTGAACTATTTGAAGTTCAGGATAATCAGCTTGTAAAGCATCATAATAATGGTCAACGAAAATGTGAAATATTTTGAATCGAATATTAGGATCTAATATTGCACCAATTGCATATGACATGGTTATTGGCCACAACATGCTCATGTTTTGATTTTACTTTAAAATATAGGATGAATTTATTATCGATATCATGACAAAATCAATTGTTGGGGATAAATTCAAGGATATATACAATTTATCAATTGTTGAGTATAATAATACATAGTATGCTTTTATCCATAGTTATCTAATATTAAATAACTTTTATAGTATAACTAAAGTATTCATAGTATAAAATACAACTAGTTTGAAATATAGTGATGAATATTGTTATTTTAACAAAAAAAAAAGTTATACAAAGTTTGATCAATTATAATAGAATTTCTAATAGGATTTTTTCTAAAATGTGCCCTTAGGCACATGTTAAGAAAACTAAATAGGAAACACAATTGTCATTTAATTGTATTTGAAATTTCAATGTTACCTTACAACTATTTTACTAATAATAATAATAGAAAAACTAACCAATTATTAATATGGTGCAATGGTTAGCCCCAATCCCTTTTGTCTTGGAGGTCAAGGGTTCAAGCCCACCTAGCAACATATATTCAGTTTTTATAAGTAACACTCCAATTGGACCAAATGTCCAATGGCCCCACGCTAGACTCAACGTCGGCACGTCATGCCCACCATGCCTTTCAAAAGGGGCTCCGAACCGTGTTTGGGCCCAATATTCCCTTAACGGACGGATCTGGACCCGTTCGTTAAGGGCTCTGGCCCGTCGAACATGGTACATGGGCTGTCCGATTCGTTTTTTAGTGGGTCGGACTCGTCCAGTTCGATTCGTTAGACACCCCTGATTTAATGTTAATAAGGATTAGGGGTGGCAAACGAACCGGGCCGAACGGCCCCGGCCCCTTAAGAGCGAACCGGGCCGGCCCACGTAACACCTTCGGTGGGCTCAGCCTTCTTAACGAACCGGGCCCGGGCCCGTTCGTTAAGAGAAAGCTGGGCCCATGTTCGCTTCGAGGCCCCTGGATCGGGGGCCTAACGTGGGCACGTTTATAACAAACGTGGGCACGTTAATGTCATCAGGGTGTTTGCCAATTTTAGAGGAAAACGTGCCCATGTTGGTAATTAACGTGGGCACGTTTTATTATGTCACGTTTTCGAAGTTTCGATAAATTGAACAATTGATTTATTATAATTATTTGTTATAATATGAGGCATCAATAAATTATTACGATATTATTAAAAATCACAGTTTATACTCATATGAAAAAGGAGTTTACATAGCTAATGAAAGATTTCAAGGTGCAATTGGTCGTTTCTCGCAAGCATTAAGACCATATATGCGAACAACATAAACGATACATCCATGTCGCTCGGTTTTTTCATTATGAAACTTGAACGTTAACAATTCTCCTCGTGCTAAGTTGAAATGAGTTGCAAATTCGCGCCATCCATCCTTAAAGAAGACACGTCCTAGTTCTCCATTATCTCCCCTTCCATTTTCGAACTTCAAAACGAATATTTGATCATCAATAAAAAACTTACACTCGTCTTCAAGAAAAAGCCGACATCCTCTAACATACTTCTTAGGTAGTTCAAGACGTTCACAAGTGGGCTCGAGAATAACCTTGTAGAACCTCTTCAATGGTACTTCACTTGGAATTTCTTGTCGATCCATTTGATATAATGTGTCACACTTATTGATGAATTAAAATTGTTTGGTAATGAAGTAGATGATGAAGGTATCATATTTATAGATGAAAAGAATGAAATTTGCGAAGGTGCTATAGGAACAACGTCCCCACGTTTGTATATAACGTGGCCACGTTGATCTTATAACGGCTATATTTAGATCAACGTGCCTACGTTATGAACAAGACGTGGCCACGTTAATTTATTAACGTGGCCACGTTGAACCTATAACGGCTAGTTTTTTGAACGTTATGATCAAATAACGGATTTATTTATAGAAACGTGCCCACGTTGTGTTCTAACGTGGCCACGTTGGTGCTTGTAACGGCTATATTCCTTCAACGTGGGGACGTTTTTTGGCAACGTGGGCACGTTATTTTGGTCGATTTTTTGATGAAACCAAGTAGTTGGACCCTATTTAATGGGACATTGAATGCATTGTTTCCACACAATTTCATTGCAAACCAAGTGCTGAATGCTAATTTACATTTTGAACAATTTGAATGTCTATCTACTGTTTTATTCATGTGTTGAATGGTTTGTTTGATGTTGAATGGTTTGTTTAATGTTGAATGTGGATTATGTTGTTTTTTGATCATGTATTATGATGTTTCTGCTGGTGCAAACGTGGGGACGTTGCCATTAACGTCCCCACGCTAGTAAGGGTGATCAAATTTCAGACCATATGAACGGCCCCACGTTGAAATGAAACGTGGGGACGTTGTTAAGGGGCCTAGGGGGCCTCGAACCGGGCCCGGGACGAATGCCCACCAAAATTTTAGTGGACACGAACCGGGCCTGGGCCTGGATTCATATTCAGTGGCCCCTGTCCGTCTCACTACTAAATGGACCAGGGGCCGTTCGTGGGCCTGGTGGGCCGGGGCCGAACTCGAGACGGGCTAATGGGCCGGGGCCTCGGACGGTCCGAGGGGGCCCGGTCCGTTTGCCACCCCTAATAAGGATTAGAGGTGGCCAACGGCCAAGTTACCGGGCAGGCCCATTGCATTAGTTCAACGGGCTTGGGGGA
The DNA here is from genome assembly GCA_003412495.2 of Echium plantagineum. NCBI lineage: Eukaryota > Viridiplantae > Streptophyta > Magnoliopsida > Boraginales > Boraginaceae > Echium > Echium plantagineum. Next base: position 81,120 of record QFAX02000445.1, read on the forward strand.
GCTAAGGGACTAGCCTGGCCCATCCCACTAAGTGAATACAGGCTAAGCTTCACAATTTATTCCCATCGAGTCGCCGGTCACTTCTTTCTTGATCAAAATTTGAAAGTAAAAAAGTCAATCAACTTGATCTTGAATGTAATTTGAAATTCATTCCATTATTTGAGAAGAACAATGCGCCTTCGTTTTCGATAATCTCTACGTCAAAGAACATGTCATACATGAATTTCATGCATGATACCGTTAAGAGATACTCCCTCCATCCCTAATTGATAGGGAACTTTGACTATGCACGCATTTTAAGAAAATTTGAATTTATTTGTTGATAATATATTTCCCTCCATTCACCTCACTCACAATATAGTCAAAGTAGGAACTTAATTAGGGATTTCTATTTTAGGAAAATTTCCCTATCAATTAGGGATGGAGGGAGTAGTTGACAGTGTCGAACGAATATGAATCATAATATAAACTGTTATTTACAAACATGGTGTTTCAATTCTATAAAGTGTACAAGTAATCTATCAAATGATCATAACAAGAGATGTTTTCACATAAATGTTTTATTCAATGTAAATACAATTATACATATACTTATTTATAAATAAAAGCAATTTAATTAAGCTTCACATTTCAGTACTTCTTCCTTTCTTTTACTGGACCTCTTGGAATTTTATCAAGAACCTTTGCATCTAATTTCTTAAGAAGTTTCTTTGTATCTCTCTTTCCTTTAATTGCTAAATGATCCACCTCATCTTGATATCTCTCGTAGAGTGCTGGTAATGTTATTAAGCACACAAATCCTGCTCGAATTAAATATTGACATACTAATTAGGGAAAACGAGGAAATGAACTATAAAATAATGGAGTATATTTTAAATACTAGTCACTAAGACATGGAATTGTTATAAGATTTAATACTTTTTTGATCGATTACCATCAAATTCTAGATGTTGATTATTAAACGTCTCTAAAAACTATATCTAACTTACAATATTTTCAAAGTACTTTATTATTAAGATGTTAAGTTTGGTATGAATCGAATTATCAAAATGGTCTGATATAATATGTGCATGTTGCACTTTAATCCCTATAAATATAGAGTCTAACGCAAATAGATCCTCATTGCGTAAAAAGTCCATTTTAGTTCATCTTTTGACGGAAACGTTAAATTTTGACTAAAAGAGGAACAAAAGTGCACATTTCCACCACTATAAAGGACTAAAGTGCACATCTCAATTGAATTTTTTTAACAAACCATTTTTATGCGATGATTATCATGTTATATTAATGAGTTCATTGCAGAAATGGTCCAAGTAAGTGGAGTCAAGTTACACTTTCGTCCCATTAAGTGGCATTGTTGCTTTAATAGTCTCTGATAATATAGACCCGGTTTGCATTTAGTCCAAAATTAACGGTGCCGTTAAAACTTAATTTTTTGCGGTCAAAATGCAATTTTTAAAAATTTGGGGTAACTTTTTTGTCCACAAACATTGATACATGAAGAAAGTTGATGTTAAGTCATTTGAGTGGGTTGGGAACAACGATCTAAATTTTTACCACTTATTTTAGCTATGACGAAGAAACATCAAAATAATTACCCCGGCCACATTTTTAAAAAATTACATTCGGGGCCCCTCAAACGTCACAAAACATTAAGTTCTAAAGGCACCGTTAATTTCGGGACTAATAAATATAATTCGGTTATACACTTTCAGAAACTATCACTGCAACAGTTCCACTTATTAGGATGAAAGTGCAATTTAATCCCATTTATTGAGATCATTGTTGTAATTAACTCTTATATTAATATATGAATGGTTAAGAATGTTATTTGAGTTATAAAATCCTACAATAATGGTCGAGTCAATCGAATAGCCTAGTGGAAAAAGACTTTTGCTAGTGAACAGAAGGTCTTGGTTTCAAACTCACCTCATAACTAATTTATATATTAAAAAAAAAATCCTACAATAATGGTAAAACTAGGCAACTAAAAGACTTACCAATGTAAAACATACTCAAGGAACTGACATAATTTCCAAATACCGACAATACCCATAAGAACGTTATTGCCTACATAAAGAAAATTCATATGAGATAAAAAAAAAAGCACTATGTAAAAATTAAAATGAGCTTTGTATAATGACCAATAGATGGGAAATGAAGCTGAAAACTTTGTTTCGGGTGAAACTCAAAGGATGTTTTTGTAAATATCGATATGTATAAACAAAGAAATATATATTTACCAAGAAAAATGTCTTCATATCTTTCCCCGTTGAAATATCATAGAACTTAAATAATATGAAGTTAATTCTCCTTGATAACCCATGGAATGATGAATCTCGAACCATTATTGACCTCAAATCTGGGGGAGCCCTGAGAGTATATATATATCATAATTAAAGTTTGATTTAGAATTTTGATTTTTACATTCCATTAAATTATAACTATGCCTCATTTTTTTGTTAAATTATATTTATATATTTGACATCTATCAATAAATAATGACATATATGTGGCTTTGCATAAAACAAACAAGTGGTCAAAATGAAAAATGAAGTGTACTTATTAATGATCGAACTGTGAATAGCTGATAAAATTTCTAGATGTAACAAAATTAAGAAAAATAAAACGTTGTGTTGATGTAATTTTAATGACAAATAAAATGTTACATCGACAAAATTAAGTCAAATAAAATGCTATTGTGTGGATGTAATTTTAATGACAAACAAAGTGTTATTGTCTCAATGTCCTGAATTGTTATACCCACCCAAATAATGTATTTATTTTTTTTTAAGTCAAGCCTAACGATGGGATTACGTGTAAATTAAGAAAAAGAATACAGAATCTCGTTAGTGTCGTCGCAAAAGATAGATACAAGCATACATAAAAAGAAATAATGGAAATTTCCATGAGGAAGCCTCAGGAAGTCTAGCGTGCAGGGAAAGGGGGGTCGGGTCCAGGAGTTCGAGAACCCCTAGACCCTCCGCAATCCAGGCCATATGCTAGAAAACACCCAAAACTTCAACATAAAAACTCCGAAAACATAAGATAGATGTGCTCCTAGCTAAACAGTGTGAGTACGATATAGAGGAGGGGAAAATACACTATAACGAGAACATAGATATCGATTATTATTGCCAGTACTCAAAGAAGAAACGTTTACCAATCAATTAATGTAGCCCCTGAAGACCAAATAAACAAAATAACCATCAACCCAATGAAGATTTGGCTCATGAGTGTGAAAACGTTATACTCCGCAACTTCAAAGGCAAACCATACTATTGAAAATCCTATTAGAATAGCAGCCGATAGATGTTTGTTCCTCCATAACAATATGTCCGCAACTGCACCCATAAGAAACTAAGTATCATATTCGAGATAATTATCTATTTTATCACGATCAATAAGACATAATTACAATTTAATTCCACATTATAATTACATATTTGCATAGTAATTTGAGAAAGTATAGCATAAATATTGCAATATTCGTCCATATTATTTAGCGCCCAAATAAAATAAGGAAGAATACGTATTATTTGTCATTTTTATGAATAAATACTACAACATTTGCATTACTTTGACGAACAAATTTTTAACCGTTGCTATTATTTTAGACTAAACTCTAACTTGTGTGACAAAAGAATCCGCACCATCTACACAACAGTACTCCCTGAAAAGACCTCGTACCAACATAATACATTGTAAATCCTGACTGAATAAATTATAATCTAATAATATTACTATTGAGAATCAAATTAACAATTGTCTTAATCATATATACCATTCAAAATATATTTATATATAAGAAGGATTTATCTAACATTGAGAAGGAACCAAATATAAAGTTCATGTCTAATGTAAAAATGCATATTAGAGGATTTTGTTTCCCTATTACTCCCTCCGTCCCTAAATGATTGTCACATTTTGACTTTTCATGATCAACAAAATAAGAATTAAAACGTAAATATCTCTTACTTTACATGCGAAAAAATTATAAAAAGTTGATATTTCAAAAATATATATTGAGATGAATCTAATAAGATCCCACAAGACTATATTATTTCTTATCGTTTAATAAGAATTTATGATCAAATTTTATAATATTTGACCAACAAAAATTAAAACGCGACAATCTTTTAGGCACGGAGGGAGTATAACTTATTATAACTATCTGTTACATTTGATAACTATAACAAATAAGCTATGTGCAACAAAGCTATCCAGTTAAATGCACATTCCTTCTGTTAGTGTCAAAACTAAAATATATTCATTTTATTTTATTTTTGAGAGAAATCATATAAAAGTCTTGAATTCTCAAGTTATTAGTTAAATAAGAATTTAGCAAATATATTATACATTCAAATGTGTTTTCAGACATTTATAAAAATAATTTAGATAAAATGCTCATAAAATAATACCTTTTCCTCCTCCAAATAAGGTATGCAAGGGCTTTTCTCTCCCAAAAAATCTCTCTTTATTAGTTGGTCGCCTATCACCATATTCGGAAAATTTGAACGACATATCTAATAATTCTTCGATTTTGTGTTTTAACAAACAAATATTTAGTGAACTGTTTATAAGATATCTTGGTTGGGTTAATAATATTCAGTTGCTTTATATAAAGGGATCTTGCATCGGTTCCAAACTTAGCATCTAGGACATCTTACATACATATTAGGATACGAAAGGAATGACTTCTTTATACATTAGAAATCAACATACATACTCCATCACAATAAAATAAGAGGCGATTCTCGATTTGGTCTTAAATAATGGAATAAAGTTGTACTTTGATCTCAGTTAGTTATTACAATGTTGCAGATTAGTCCTCGAAAGTGGCTCAAGTGTTGCGACATAGTTCCCAATAGTGACACTTATTGCACTTTAGTCCCTATTTTTTCGGGACCAAACTGTAACATTTGTTACTTTGGGGACTATATTATAACATTTGTGACAATTTCAGGAACTAATTTATAATGTTATAACTGTCTAGGATTAAAGTGCGATTGCGTCTCGCTATCTGGGACTAAATCTGCAATTACCTCTTTCAAAACAGTCAAGTGACTAAATTTTCTCAAAAAAATGCAGTTGACTAATCCAACATGGTCCATTTAAAGTGAGGAAGAAATGAAAATATTATATACTTGCAGTGATATTTGATACCATTAACCCTTAAACCTTTAAACCTTTCTTAATGGGATTGATTTTAATTTTGAATAGACATCTCACATTTATTCATATGTTCATTGACTTGTTTTTCATGTTTTGTCAGAAAAGAAGCATGAAATCCCTTTAGGACAATAATTGGATGAATAATAATACTAGCTTTTATTGGAGACCAATTTATCACCTTTAGTTAGTGATGATTTTTTATTCTCCTTATTTTGTAATAAGACTTCTAATATCAATGTCTTTGATCAAACCTCTTATTTATTTAAAAACCTCATACTCCCATTATAAATATGTTTTCGCTTCTATCTATCAAAGAAACAATTTATATCTAAAATGGAATTCGTTTTTCATCCTCTAATCTTTCTTCAATATTCTTCCGACAAGGAATAATATACCACCATCATTATATTATGTTTAGTCTTCTCAATTAGTTATAACCAATAGTTCAATAACCTGATGACATCTAACTTAAAATCTAACTTAAACTTTCACAGATAAAGTATTGGACTTAAATCTAGTTGGAGTCAATTTATCTCATATATTATGTATTATTTGTAATAGTATTATACTCACGCTTTCTTCGCTCATTTACAAATTAAAAAAAAAATGATGAAGAACATACTTAAAATTAATTTAATTTTTTTCAATATTAGTTTGTGAAATAACACATAAAAATATTAAAATTTTTGATTAATTTGTAAAGACCTTTTGTTACTCCTCTGATTAACCAATGATTTTAATATATAATCACAGTGGTTTATAATGTGATATCACAAGCCAACTCCGGTTAAGGCTATGTCAACCGGTTATACTAGTGACACAAACTCACAATTATAATCGGATCCATCTTGAAATCATTTCATCACCACTTAAAGCACTACAAGCAATTCGATCGGTGATCGACAACTTATAATATGACTAATTATAATCCATTTGGTGTTAACGACAACTTATAATATAATTAATTATAATCCATTTGGTGTTAGTGATGATCGATCGACTGAAAATTCCACCTTATATATCAAAACACAAGTGCATAGAATAATTAGTAGCACCAACAATGAGCAACATCGAATGTTGACCAACAACTGGACAACTTTATGAATAACATCATTTGAATGTACAACTAACAAACAATCTCTAACTTATAATGTAATAGATACTTCTGTTCATAATAAGCTACCAACTATATTACAGATCTAACAATCAGGAGGAGGAAAAAATAACAGTTTAAGACGACGTCTCCTCCCTTCTCAGCAATTCCTGGAGATATGATGAAAAGAAATCACTGTTTAATTAAACCTCAAATCTCTTCGAGTGACTGGACATGTTGGGTACTTCTTACATCTCAACCAATAATCTAAGGAAATAAACCAAAATGGTTCATCACACTACCGCCACTTATCTATTGTGCAGTAGGATGGTCTTTGCAAATCATCTCAAGTCAACTCGGAAACAGCCTCCCTGTTATCACAGGGGTAAGGATAGAATCCGACTTCCTCTCCGCTTAGCGCAAGGCTATTAAGAGGGACATTGGGGTATTGAATCGGTTTATATTGTAAGGTACCCAGTTGACACGGCCAGCCCATGCCGATTCAGTGAATCTACCTCCGTCTAGTTACAGGCTAGAATCTTTAAATAATATTTTTCCAGTAATATTTATACCCCACCTCAAGTATAGAACTAGGTCCAGCTTTGAATCATCTAAAGAATACCCTACCAGACCACACTCAAGACTGTGTAATTAAAGGTGTTAGAAAATAAATACCAGCTTAGCTGTGGTAATAGCCTTGAGCTGCCTTTCCTTTTTCTCGTGGTGACATTCTGCGCACCAGCTTGAGAAATCTTTCTGGTACTTCCTGAGCTCTCTGAAGACAGAACTACAAGGAAACAACAAAAGGAAAAGAATAACTGAGAACACTCTGTTTGGAAATGAACCAAGAAAGAGTTCCTCGTCATGTGGAAGTTAATCCCCTAGGGAAGCTCTTCCAGAAGTTATGGCAGAATTAGGGATACAGGAATCAGTTAACACTAAGTGCTGGAAACTAGGATTAGTAGGGCGAATAACAATTTAAACCCAACTTAGTTTCCCGGTCTAATCCACTCGTATATTAGAGAGATGGTGATATTTTTTTACTCAACAATAATTTAATTTGGAACTATAATTTTCGACCGGATGATAAAATTTAGTTCTGCTAAGTGGATAGAAATAAGATCACTTTGAAAGAAGCATCATTTAATACTAACAGTAAATACAAAATAGTGAGTCTCAATCAATTTTCTTTCCTGACTGAGAGGGGAGGAAGAGTGAATAAGACTCAGGAATTATGAAATACCTTCGACACCATAATAGTAAGTTAATCCTGTGCCCACCAGTGGTGGCCCGAGCACCATGCCGATGACGGCCACGATGAAGAACTGCACGCCCCGGGATGTGCGCATAATCCATGGACTCCTATGAAGACAAATTTCATATTTCAATACGAGTCTCCAACCACATTAAGCTAGCTGCACAGGGAATCGTATATTGCATCGTATATTGCACAATCCACTCTAAAAACAGGTTCTTAGTTTATATATCATAAATAAATTATAAAAATTGATCATTCACTTTAAAAAATTCCATGATCTATAGAAGTCTCTGATCACATAGTACACACACAAATATCTTTGTCAAACTGAACATAATGTGCAATCTAGAGGATCATAATTTAAATCGTGTGTGCATGATTAATATAACCAACTAATATCACGTGTGGTGAGGGGGGGGGGGGTCTGGATAGTTCTGAAAGCGTGTCAAATTAAGGAGATACAAAGAAGCCAACAGCTTGCAGTAGAGTTCTTGCTTTTCGGCCTTCAAAGCCAATATTTATCACTTACCCATACAATTTAATTTCCATATCTCTTGGAGTTATAAAATAAAGTAAAATGGCTCATTACATTACCTACGGTTCTCATCTATTGTGAAGTAGTAGATACCTGTGCAATTCATCTTGGGTCAACTTGGGAATCAGAAACAGCCTCCCTGTTAAGGCTGCGTACAATCACCCACCCCACCCTTAAGCTGTTTAGGTGGGAGCCTATTTAGAGTCGATATGATATGGTTCTGGTGTGGTTTTATCCAGCCATGTTTTTTAAAGACAAGAAAGTCATTGCTTGATTCTAACATTATGAATTGATTGGGAACTTGTCAGAGGATGCACTCTTTGAACTCTAAAGACAACCCATTGTTTGCTCTTTCTTGTGACACGACATTTATTTGGATTTGATTGCTCAAATCAGACCACAGAGTAGAGATTATTACCTCAGGTTGAGTATCTGTATTTACATGCTTCTCACAACGGACACCACGGAAGAACAACTCTCCACCAGTAAAATGCTTACCCAAGCAAATATTTAAAGTGACTTCAGAGTCATCAACATGGAATCCTACAGAAAAGGAAGTTTATAACATCTGAAACCTGAAATAGTTATGGTACTTAAGGAAGTAAATCACATGAAGTGTAATCTTCACACAAGTTCTACAACACACAATTAACATCGACCTGAAGTAGACTGGTTCTAGACATGCTTTCCTAACAGGATATCATGCTCCAAGTATAAGTTCATCTTTTTCGGATTGTTAAGCACTGTCAAATCTTAACAAATACTTCCTCCATTTCAATTTAACTATGAGGCTTTTATTAAACAAAAAATCAACCTACTTTTGACGCTATAGTTCACTTGTTAAATTTTTAATCAAAGATTAAATGAAATTAGAAAATAGAAACTACACACTCGTGTATTATCAGGTTGCAAATTAATAACAAAAATACTTGAATAAGACCAGTTTAGGATCAAACTTGAGTATTTTTTAATTCCTGATTGATTTGAGAAAGTCTTTCGGCAATTAGATCCATAAGAGTGTTGTGTTACTGAAAGTCTTTCTTTCTGACTTCTACCTCTCTCTTTGAAAATATAGACTGAAAGAAGCTTCTATTTATAGGCCTAGGAGGCGCTCAACTCTTTCTTATTATTAGTCATAATTCTTTTATTAGTTTCATAACATGTTTAATAGTAGTAAACATGAAGAACACATCCATCCCACATCAATGGGGACCATGTGACATAGCCCAACCTTGGGTTACGGATCAATAGTAGTCTTACTCAAAATATCTTCAAAGCTCTGCCATTTTGAAAGCTAAAGAAACTCATTTCACGCCTCGTCTGTTGGGTAGAGTAAAAGTTTAACAACTTGGAGGGTGTTTAGACACTTAGCATTTTTCTTTCAATGACATTTTCATTCATTGTACTTTCGACTATATTAATATATCAGCTTGTATATTCAATAAAATCACTAGATTAATTTCAGTTTAAGGGTCGAAATCATATCATTTAATTGATTGATATCACCCACCATAATTTGTAATATTATTAAATGCGACAACAATTGCATTAACCACATTAACAAATCAAATGAAGAAATTTTTTCATCTAAAATACAAATTGCTTATACAAAGGTATGACTGTATCAAGAATGGAAGGTAGATGTTATGCAAAAGCAACTGTAGGCTGTAGCCAGTCATCATATGCAAAGGAACATATAGAATATAAAAGGGTGTAGAGTAGCAAAAGAGAAGCATAATGAACAACGCTGAATGGGAAGAAGGGATTACAAAAGGTTGCATACCTAAGTCTATATCTCTATCTGTCCCATATTCGACCACAAACCCATGGTGACTGTCAAGAGTAGCCCCACCAACTTCAGAAAAGAAAACTGCAGAAGATATGCAGAACCTATAATTAGTCTTAGCAACCAGCATAACAAATAATTAATTTATTTTTCATCTGCCTAATTTGAGCATGAATATGTACTTTTTGATATTGGTCGTATGAAGTCATCCATTAACTTGTCAAGCATGGATTCCAGGCCAAAATCATCAAGAACAGCACCATATTTATTCATTGTATTTGGTCTCATGATTCTGAATCTTGTCTCATGGACCCATTTTTCAAAATTTTCTACCTAAGAGAAATGAATCCGGTGTGAAAAAAGTACATCCAACCCATAGGAAAAGCCTGACTTAGATTGTGTAATAATTTAAGCTCAGTGATACCTCCTCTACCAACTTTTCACATATACGTGGCTGCAGCATTTCAAAGGTGAAGATCCCTGGGGAAGGTTCTATCATAATACTTCGGAAACTCTCCTCTGTGTTTTCAGTTATTGCCTTCAGAAATGAAGGAACAAAAAAACTTGAACCGTTCATATTGTAGAGGTCACAATGCAGGGGCTGAAAAGGGAGAGGAAACAAAACTGAATAGCAATTTGAATATTTTCTTTTCAATAGCACAACTCATAGCTCTAATAGTAAAGAAGTCTGATACATAAAGAACGCCAGCAATTCATGCCATATTTGAGATAAATAAATTTCTACTGTGACAGGACTTTAAGAACAATATCTTTGAGAACTTGAAACAAACAATAAATATGCTCCAACATAACTAGTGGAATATTGAAAGCTGAAGTTTATGGAAAAATGCTATAAAAGCATGGAAGATATTGTTCATAATATAGTAACATCAAGATAACATCCCTTTATAAATAGAAAAATAAAAACCTAAAATCTCAGCATATTTAAAACTGAAAAGCTAGCAAATTATACTTAGATATGATCTTCTGTCTGTATTATGACAAACTTTAAGAATTATATTTCTAAGAACTTGAAACAATCAATAGGTATGCTCCAACTTAACTAATGGAACATTGAAAGCTGAATTCTATGTCAAAATGCTATAAAAGCTTAGCCAATATTGTTATATAAATATAATAAGTTCAAGATAACATCTCTTTATAGATATTGATTGAACAAAAGAGCCTATAACCTCAGCATATTTAAAACTGAAAACCTAATGAATTAGCAACTACTGAGAAGAATTTAGCTAAATTTATATATTAAAGCCCGGATTCATGGGTACGATTACCTTATAGTTAGATATGATCTTCTGCCTGTACTCTCTGTGCTTGTGGAGCTGTTGCAAAATCAATGTCAAAATGTTATTAACTTCTTTCCAAGAAGGATACAATCTCATTAAACCTTACTTCCTTACTTAAGTAGTTAAGAAAACAATAGATATACATACATCAGATAAAATGACTCCATCAGCTAACAAGACATAACCAGGAGAGAGTACTATATGGGGGATATCCTCTAACAATATATATATATTTAACCTTGAAACTCATTAGTAGACATCAACATTTCGTTATTATATTAACAAGATTCAAACAATTTATTATCAGAGTTTGTAACAAACTGCTGATATTAAACAATATGCAAGGTTATAGGTGTGTACATACGTCGAAGAACACACATGTGAGCATGGAGACATACTGAAGTGGCATTATTCTCAAGTGATATCTTCATCTCAATTTCTCAACAACTAAATTGATCTCTGCACGTGATTGATGTTACAATTTTAATAGTCAACCAAATACACATCAATCAAATAAAACTTTGGAAATTTAAAAACATTCGAATTTGAGAAATGATGACCCTATTTACTTTGCAGGAAACAAGAGCAATATTCCAATACACTATTGCATCTAGAAACGACTAACGAATAAGTTTTAGTACTTATTACATCTTGGAAATAGATTTTTAGTACTTATTTGTGTCTAGAAACGACTAATGAAACTATTGAACTCCTTTCATTTCAAGAAGATTGTCTAACGTCACTCATTTTTTTTCATTTCCTGTAACTAGTCTCATTTGATCAACTTTTACCTGTTTTCTTAAGAATTTGTCAAATTTAATCCTCCATCTTTCTTGTTAGGGGTTTTCTTTTTCATTGAATGAAATCCCAAAATTGGTTCCAAGTTTGACCAAAATGAACATATTGGAATGGAGAGAGAATAAAATAAACAAATTTGAATTTGCATGTATTAAATGACAACAAATCAAACTCATTAGGAAATTTCAAATTAACCTTATGCATGCCAATTAACACTTCCAATTTCCTTAATTTTGATCATTAAAAATCAAACCTCACAATTAATCAACAAATCGAACTCATGTAAAAATTTCAAATCAAAGTTCTATAATTAAGCCCTCAAAGTTCATTAATTACGATCATCAAAGATCAGACAATCAATTTCACCATGTAGCAAGTAATAAGCGCACAACAAAACCAAATCATATAGAAAATCCAAGTCATATAAGTCAAATAAGCCCTCAAAGTTCCTTGATTCCGTCAACACTAAGTCAAAATTGACAAATAAATTTGGGACAGATGCAATCATATACAAAAACAAATTCCAGAAACATACACGAAGGCGTTCGCTTCCAGACGAGTAGCGGAGCAGAATCTCATTCATGTAATTGAGCTTCGTGTCCCTGTTCACACCCAACAAACTCGGCGGCAGATACCTCTCCAGAGCACTAAACAGCAACGGACTAAATTCCAATTGCAAATCCTCGTAATTATCGGGTTTATGTTCCGAATTAGGGTTTAATCTCAATCTATGAGCTCCAGGTGGCGCACCACCGGATGACCCCAACGGACCAACCCCTCCTCCGCCTCCGGGAATATCTCCAGCGCCGTTTCCTGCCACCGGTGGTTCTGGTGGTGTGATTTGGGAGTTGTTGTTGTTGGTGGCGGGGGTGGTGGCAGCAGTGTTGCCATTAATTGACATCATTTTGGGACAATTGTACGTAATTAATACTGATAAGATATAGGGATGACTTAGTAAGTATATATAGTATACAATTTAGGAAATTTGCAAGTTGTTATAGTTGGTGGTTGTTTTTTCGTTAACTGACATCATTTTGGGACAACTCATATAAGTGATATATTTAGTAGTAATTATGAATAATTTGGGCAATTAGTTAGTGAGGGTATATTGGGAATTCTGATAATAGGGTTTGAGATTTGGAGATTTTTTCAGGTGAAGAAGATGAATGAGCTAGGGTTTGGTTTGAGGGTAGGTGGTAACTGGGAAGAGTGATCTGAAGTGTGACACGTGTATTTTTGGATTTGTTTAGGGAAGTTATTTTCAATTTGGTCATGTTTTATCATCTTGAATTTTTTTTCTTTTTTTAATTTCGTTCATTGATAATATATAAAAATACAACGTTTATAATGTGGCAAGACCATTCTACGATGTTTTATAGTATTTCCTTATACTAGATCAATAACAAACAGTGGGGGAGAGGGGGGAAAAGGTGCGCGGATCGGTGGGATAGGATGGAGCTGGGGATGATGGAGGAGTTTTTTTTATTATTTATTAATAATAATATTTTGTTTTATTTTATTTTATTAGTAAATCCTTATTTTTTATTGATAAACTTGTCTCAAAATATATTTTTAGGTGTGTTTCCTAATTTGCCTTTCGCAAAGATGAATTTTAAGGGAGAAAGAGATGTATAATTCGGTCTTCAGTCCCTTATTTAAAAAGATCGACAGTTGAGTCCTTTCTCTGCAAGAGTCCGAATACTTTAGGGGTCGAAAGAAAATAAGCAAAATTTTAATTTCAAAGTGAACATATTCAAATAATGTACATAGCCAAATAATTATATTATTACTATAAAATATAAAAATGATTCAATGGATATTTTCTTGGTGATGAAGTAGATATGTGTCAAATAAATATAACACATGTGATTTTCTAGATGACCTTATAGACTTCATTAAAATAATTGAGATTTCCATACTAAATACAGTATAGATTAAATTTAAATGGATCCTGCTAGGATTTGTATTTAAAAATTTACCATAAATAAAAGTTATTGGTGCAAACCTAAGTTATGGGTAATGATCGAAAGGAGCTGATCTTGTGTTGATGAAGTAGTTAAAACCAAATCTCTAGTCCTTGATCAAGTAAGTCACATCTCGCAATTTACCTTTTTCATGTACTCTAAAGCAGGAGTTCAGAGGTCCGTTAGTTTGAACGTTTCACACTTTTTAAAAATATGGGGCACTTTAGTCATTCATGAGGGAGGTATATTTTGAAATCAAATAAATTTTTGAATGGAGGGTAAAAATTAAAAAGAAAAGTTTGAGGAGAAGGCAATCTTCCAAATTTCTCCATTCTCTCCTTTATCTCACTCTCTTTACCAAAATATTATTACGCACCACTATCTCAGCCACTAGTACTATTACCATCGTCTCAGCCACTAGTACTACCACAATTGTCTCCTCCTCCCTTGAAAATGACCATATGTTTGTCTTACCTGGTTTCGAGACCCCCCCTCCCACATCGTTATTGATTGATGGTAGTGATGATGTTGTGGATTAGGGTTTTTGTTACGGTAGTAAAGATGATGTATTTGGTTTTATAGTAAACAGAGCAAATTAAAGAGGATGAAACTGAAAATAAAAATGTGAATAATTTATTTAATTCGTAGAGGATGGATGTTATTTCAACATATGTACGAAGAAAATCGCTATTACTTTCTACACTTGAGTTGCCCATATTATTTTACTCAATCTCTCTATTAATTAGTATTCCCTTCATCCCTAAATGATTGGTACATTTTGACTTTACATGGTCAAATTTTACAAACTTTTATTAATAATTATCATTAACCAATAAAAAATAATATAGTCATATGATATTTTGTTAGATTCGTCTCAATATATGTTTTTGAACTATCAACTTTTTATAAATTTTTATATGTAAAATAGGAGATATTCATGTTTGAAATCGTGTTTTTGTTGACCATGAAAAGTCAAAATGTACCAATCATTTAGGGACGGAGGGAGTATATGAATGTGTCTTTTACCCGTTTAATAAAGTTAATTCACTTCATTGATTTGGAAGCAAATTTAACCAAAATGAAGCTGTCACCGTTATCAAACTTTCAACATATAGAAGACCAGGAGACCTCAGGCTAGCATGTAAATTCATAAATATTACACACATTCTCACTAGTAAACAACTTCTTTCCCAGTCAATGTTGCAAGAGAAACCTAGCATCCAATTCCCACGAGGCTTTAAGCAAATACTAGGAGAGGAAGGGGAATCCGTGACGATGGAGATGGAAGGATTATGTATCCTTTTTTTCGATCTCTTTTTTTCAATTGAATTCGGCTTGTGTGGGTCATGCAGAGTAGCTCAGTGCATAGTAAGAACAAAAGGAGTACATTTGCTGAAAAGAATGCCTTGGTGGGCTTCATTCTTTAAAAGGCGAATGTCATCTAACTATGTATCACAATGAAGTAGTAGAATACAGCACTGCAGATTCATTGCTGCCCTCTGCTTTCTGCCAATCTCCTCCAAACCATTTTCATACAATGTATTAAAGTCGAGATTGTGGCAGCATAAAGAAGAGGTATGCCAATCACGCAGCCATCAGTCGTGAAGTTTGTTAGTGTCTGAGATGAAAAAAAAATGTTAGCCAACACGTTCAACAATAATGGTCGGCACCTTCAAGTCCTGGCATAGGTTAATTAATGATGTATTTATCTCAAAATGCTTCAAGCACATAAACACTTCTTATGCCAAAACACTTCAAACATATCTTTTCTAACTATTTGTTTTAGAGATTGAAGACTCTATATGCCACGTAGTTTATAAGGTGAAAATATGCAAGACTTTTACAACTGTGAAGCTTGATATTCTTAGTCTGTTACTGTTATCATGCTAATTACTGAAAGCACTTCAATATTTCACCTGTTTTGCAAGATAAGCCTTTCTATCGACAAGTAGATCAATCTTGGGTATTGTTATATACAATCATAGTATTATCGATTAGCGGAGAACAAATTGCTTCATGCGCCTGATGGAGGATAATATCAGTTGCTCAAACAGTTCAATTATGTTGACATTTTGAAAAATAGAAGCTAGACACAGATGCACAAAACTTTTTGGGCGTCGGAGAGAACTGTTGGAATAAGGGTAGGGGCTCAATTAACAATAAAATAAACTCACCAGCATTCCTGCCACCAAATGAATTAAGGGAACGAATAACTGGTCAACCTTATTTCCTGCTTCATAGCCATTGAATGCAATGACCATGGACAATGTGTGGATTGTGACAATGCGAGGGCTATTATTGCTGCAATATTGAGACAAACATTAAGCTCAAAGCTCACAGGCATTATAAA
Organism: Echium plantagineum; assembly: GCA_003412495.2. Classification (NCBI taxonomy): domain Eukaryota; kingdom Viridiplantae; phylum Streptophyta; class Magnoliopsida; order Boraginales; family Boraginaceae; genus Echium; species Echium plantagineum. The sequence continues at coordinate 97,383 of QFAX02000445.1, forward strand.
TTCACGAAAAGGTTGGTTGCACGTATCAGATTTTAAATTGACATTTTCCTTATATTTTATATAAATAGATAGCGTTATGTCTTATATGGGACAAGGTGAGATCATTTTTTTTCTCTCCTTGTTTTCTGTATTCACAGTTTCACATATGCAGGAAAACTGAAATAACTTAGTATTACCCTAGACTAGTTTACCATCAGCTTTGAAGAAGATATTATCAACATAATTCCAAGAAAGATAGATTTGCTCACCAGAAACAAAGAAAAAAGGCATATGTGAGCACTTCTCCACATAAAATGTTCCTGGCCCAAACGCAGGAGTAAGAAGACTAATACAGAAGAAAACTGCATGGGCTACACCATGACCCAATCCACCAGCTGCATATATATTACATATTAGAAATGACAGAGAGAAAACAATTGATTCTAAGTTAACTTAAAGCGACATACAATCCAACTTTACCACTAACAAAATTTCAGGGGGTGTTGCATATATGCACCATAATTGTACTGCTAGTGCTTCCATATGAAGGGAAATTATGATGAAGTAAGCCCAACAACAGATATGAAACTCAGCACAAAAGTCGCAAAGGAAAACTCTGATTTTACCACTCTCAAGTCTATGGCCATCATTTTGCAGCCACAAATATACTTTGTTATTGCGAATTTTTTTTAAATACTCACTCCTAATATTAGTAAGATATATTCGAATTTTCCTTATTGTGTAAAAGCAAATCGGCCTTAGAAAATGGGATGGAGGGAGTAGATATTTCAATGAAATATAGGAGTCCTAGATCTAGCTAAGAAGAAAAGAAAACAATTACATCGACCCTTGGCCTCAGAGCTCATAACCACCATATTACGGCTATTGAATGACTCAAATAGTTTTCAAATGATCAAGTATCAGATTTTCTAGCTTCTTAATCACTTATTACTTGACTGACCAAAGTTTAACCATTAGAAAATTCACCTAGCCGAAAGGCGTCCAAGAATATTATCCAACAACGATGAGAAAGATTATTTAGAATTCTGAGAAATAACCACAGCAGCAGTGGCCCGCTTGAGGCAATGAAGTATGGCAACTAAGCCTTGTAATACAACTTCACTTTATGGCTTACCGAGCGCAATCTGCATCTTGTCTGTCCAATGGAGACGAGGTTTAGAGACTCTGTCTGCAAAAGAATCTAACGTATCTTCCAGCTTCCTATTTTATATAACCAACATAGCATAAAACACCATAGTTCAAAAGCCACACAATTAATACTCACAACCCAGAAAATGAGAAATGTGTACATAATCAGGTAAGCAGATGAAAGGACTGACAATGTACAGAAACTCATGGGTCTATAGAAGACAAGACATTACCATAAAAGAAAAAAATGCATAAATATTGAAGTAAACCAAGGACAAAAAGAAACATGAGTATTACACTTCAGAACTCAGAAGGTTAAAGTTTGAATTTAACATGAAGAAGGCATAAGTTCAATAATCTGATAATGGTAAAATGTAGAGAGGAAAAGTTAGGTTAAAGATGAGTATAGACATATTAGAGATAGAATTCCAAAGATGAGTATAAAGGAAGGTAGTCGATGTCAACAATTGATCAAACTAAGATTACCTCAGACTATAGAATACACACATTAATAATGCTAAACTTCTCACAGCATATGAGTCACAAGGTGTGTTAACGAAGGGAAATAGTTCATACAGTAGTGTCTGGAAGAACTTTAGAAATTATAAGCTAGTTCATTTTTCTTTTTTAATTATATCTTCATTCTCCCGATATGTTTAGAAAAGTAAATTCTAACAACTAAATGTTAAAATGATGCCATAACAGATTTCAATCGAATTTTGAGAAAATATGCAGTCATAGATGTATAGCATGTGCTGCTTTTTCTATCTTTCGACCTACAATCAAGCTCGGAAAATTTGAAAGCAGGAAGCAATGCAGATCTACGACGCAAATCTATAATTAAGTCCAAAAGGGTAAAAGAAGACCCCCACCCCACCCACCCTAAAATATCAGTAGTAACTTAGGCTTTAGTGTTTAAAAGTATGCAAGCTTAAGTGCCCAATCTGAAATGTCAAGTAATTCATATTCCATAGAAATAACCCGATATCAGAAGTTTAAGCTCCAAACTAAGCTTCTACTAAAATTCTACAACACCGAAACATTAACATACACTCGACACTTCGAACAGAAATGTAAACGTCATGTAATTAGGCATATGATAACCAAAGGTAATTGCAGACTGAACGTACTTGTAAACTCTCCAGAAATAGATGCGTAGGGTTTCCTGGAAGGCAACAGAGGTGATAATCAGGAAGGCATATGGCCAAAACGCAGTCGTTTTAAGGGAAGAAACGCTCTCCATAACGCCGATAAACACTATCAAACTTATCAGCCAAAGCAATGTGCTACAATTTCAACACAAATGAAATTAATTAATCACAGAAGCATATACATAAATTACTAAAACTCTACTAGAAAAAACAAAAAAAACCTCTTCCATCCAAAAAGATTGTACTTTATAGAGTATATAACAACATTATCCTTCG
>QFAX02000446.1:0-36010 GCA_003412495.2 Echium plantagineum
GACGAATGAGAACCTTAAAACCCTAAACGAAAAAATAAGACGAAATGCCACGTTTTGTGTTATTCATCAAATAAAGTGGCACGAATGTTAAATAAATAATGCACGGATTATCAAAAGTGTTATCAAATTACATATTACAACACCCAAAGACAAAAAAAGACAAAAAAGGACGAATATGAGAACCTTAAAACCCTAAACGAAAAAATAAGACGAAATGCCACGTTTTGTGTTATTCATCAAATAAAGTGGCACGAATGTTAAATAAATAATGCACGGATTATCAAAAGTGTTATCAAATTACATATTACAACACCCAAAGACAAAAAAAGACAAAAAAGGACGAATATGAGAACCTTAAAACCCTAAAGGAAAAAATAAGACGAAATGCCACGTTTTGTGTTATTCATCAAATAAAGTGGCACGAATGTTAAATAAATAATGTACGGATTATTAAAAGTGTTATCAAATTACATATTACAACACCCAAAGACAAAAAAAGACAAAAAAGGACGAATATGAGAACCTTAAAACCCTAAACGAAAAAATAAGACGAAATGCCACGTTTTGTGTTATTCATCAAATAAAGTGGCACGAATGTTAAATAAATAATGGACGGATTATCAAAAGTGTTATCAAATTACATATTACAACACCCAAAGACAAAAAAAGACAAAAAAGGACGAATATGAGAACCTTAAAACCCTAAACGAAAAAATAAGACGAAATGCCACGTTTTGTGTTATTCATCAAATAAAGTGGCACGAATGTTAAATAAATAATGTACGGATTATCAAAAGTGTTATCAAATTACATATTACAACACCCAAAGACAAAAAAAGACAAAAAAGGACGAATATGAGAACCTTAAAACCCTAAAGGAAAAAATAAGACGAAATGCCACGTTTTGTGTTATTCATCAAATAAAGTGGCACGAATGTTAAATAAATAATGTACGGATTATCAAAAGTGTTATCAAATTACATATTACAACACCCAAAGACAAAAAAAGACAAAAAAGGACGAATATGAGAACCTTAAAACCCTAAACGAAAAAATAAGACGAAATGCCACGTTTTGTGTTATTCATCAAATAAAGTGGCACGAATGTTAAATAAATAATGCACGGATTATCAAAAGTGTTATCAAATTACATATTACAACACCCAAAGACAAAAAAAGACAAAAAAGGACGAATATGAGAACCTTAAAACCCTAAACGAAAAAATAAGACGAAATGCCACGTTTTGTGTTATTCATCAAATAAAGTGGCACGAATGTTAAATAAATAATGCACGGATTATCAAAAGTGTTATCAAATTACATATTACAACACCCAAAGACAAAAAAAGACAAAAAAGGACGAATATGAGAACCTTAAAACCCTAAACGAAAAAATAAGACGAAATGCCACGTTTTGTGTTATTCATCAAATAAAGTGGCACGAATGTTAAATAAATAATGCACGGATTATCAAAAGTGTTATCAAATTACATATTACAACACCCAAAGACAAAAAAAGACAAAAAAGGACGAATATGAGAACCTTAAAACCCTAAAGGAAAAAATAAGACGAAATGCCACGTTTTGTGTTATTCATCAAATAAAGTGGCACGAATGTTAAATAAATAATGTACGGATTATTAAAAGTGTTATCAAATTACATATTACAACACCCAAAGACAAAAAAAGACAAAAAAGGACGAATATGAGAACCTTAAAACCCTAAAGGAAAAAATAAGACGAAATGCCACGTTTTGTGTTATTCATCAAATAAAGTGGCACGAATGTTAAATAAATAATGTACGGATTATCAAAAGTGTTATCAAATTACATATTACAACACCCAAAGACAAAAAAAGACAAAAAAGGACGAATATGAGAACCTTAAAACCCTAAAGGAAAAAATAAGACGAAATGCCACGTTTTGTGTTATTCATCAAATAAAGTGGCACGAATGTTAAATAAATAATGTACGGATTATCAAAAGTGTTATCAAATTACATATTACAACACCCAAAGACAAAAAAAGACAAAAAAGGACGAATATGAGAACCTTAAAACCCTAAACGAAAAAATAAGACGAAATGCCACGTTTTGTGTTATTCATCAAATAAAGTGGCACGAATGTTAAATAAATAATGCACGGATTATCAAAGTGTTATCAAATTACATATTACAACACCCAAAGACAAAAAAAGACAAAAAAGGACGAATATGAGAACCTTAAAACCCTAAAGGAAAAAATAAGACGAAATGCCACGTTTTGTGTTATTCATCAAATAAAGTGGCACGAATGTTAAATAAATAATGCACGGATTATCAAAGTGTTATCAAATTACATATTACAACACCCAAAGACAAAAAAAGACAAAAAAGGACGAATATGAGAACCTTAAAACCCTAAACGAAAAAATAAGACGAAATGCCACGTTTTGTGTTATTCATCAAATAAAGTGGCACGAATGTTAAATAAATAATGCACGGATTATTAAAAGTGTTATCAAATTACATATTACAACACCCAAAGACAAAAAAAGACAAAAAAGGACGAATATGAGAACCTTAAAACCCTAAACGAAAAAATAAGACGAAATGCCACGTTTTGTGTTATTCATCAAATAAAGTGGCACGAATGTTAAATAAATAATGTACGGATTATCAAAAGTGTTATCAAATTACATATTACAACACCCAAAGACAAAAAAAGACAAAAAAGGACGAATATGAGAACCTTAAAACCCTAAACGAAAAAATAAGACGAAATGCCACGTTTTGTGTTATTCATCAAATAAAGTGGCACGAATGTTAAATAAATAATGCACGGATTATCAAAAGTGTTATCAAATTACATATTACAACACCCAAAGACAAAAAAAGACAAAAAAGGACGAATATGAGAACCTTAAAACCCTAAACGAAAAAATAAGACGAAATGCCACGTTTTGTGTTATTCATCAAATAAAGTGGCACGAATGTTAAATAAATAATGCACGGATTATCAAAAGTGTTATCAAATTACATATTACAACACCCAAAGACAAAAAAAGACAAAAAAGGACGAATATGAGAACCTTAAAACCCTAAACGAAAAAATAAGACGAAATGCCACGTTTTGTGTTATTCATCAAATAAAGTGGCACGAATGTTAAATAAATAATGTACGGATTATCAAAAGTGTTATCAAATTACATATTACAACACCCAAAGACAAAAAAAGACAAAAAAGGACGAATATGAGAACCTTAAAACCCTAAAGGAAAAAATAAGACGAAATGCCACGTTTTGTGTTATTCATCAAATAAAGTGGCACGAATGTTAAATAAATAATGTACGGATTATTAAAAGTGTTATCAAATTACATATTACAACACCCAAAGACAAAAAAAGACAAAAAAGGACGAATATGAGAACCTTAAAACCCTAAAGGAAAAAATAAGACGAAATGCCACGTTTTGTGTTATTCATCAAATAAAGTGGCACGAATGTTAAATAAATAATGCACGGATTATCAAAAGTGTTATCAAATTACATATTACAACACCCAAAGACAAAAAAAGACAAAAAAGGACGAATATGAGAACCTTAAAACCCTAAAGGAAAAAATAAGACGAAATGCCACGTTTTGTGTTATTCATCAAATAAAGTGGCACGAATGTTAAATAAATAATGTACGGATTATTAAAAGTGTTATCAAATTACATATTACAACACCCAAAGACAAAAAAAGACAAAAAAGGACGAATATGAGAACCTTAAAACCCTAAACGAAAAAATAAGACGAAATGCCACGTTTTGTGTTATTCATCAAATAAAGTGGCACGAATGTTAAATAAATAATGCACGGATTATCAAAAGTGTTATCAAATTACATATTACAACACCCAAAGACAAAAAAAGACAAAAAAGGACGAATATGAGAACCTTAAAACCCTAAACGAAAAAATAAGACGAAATGCCACGTTTTGTGTTATTCATCAAATAAAGTGGCACGAATGTTAAATAAATAATGTACGGATTATCAAAAGTGTTATCAAATTACATATTACAACACCCAAAGACAAAAAAAGACAAAAAAGGACGAATATGAGAACCTTAAAACCCTAAAGGAAAAAATAAGACGAAATGCCACGTTTTGTGTTATTCATCAAATAAAGTGGCACGAATGTTAAATAAATAATGTACGGATTATCAAAAGTGTTATCAAATTACATATTACAACACCCAAAGACAAAAAAAGACAAAAAAGGACGAATATGAGAACCTTAAAACCCTAAACGAAAAAATAAGACGAAATGCCACGTTTTGTGTTATTCATCAAATAAAGTGGCACGAATGTTAAATAAATAATGCACGGATTATCAAAAGTGTTATCAAATTACATATTACAACACCCAAAGACAAAAAAAGACAAAAAAGGACGAATATGAGAACCTTAAAACCCTAAAGGAAAAAATAAGACGAAATGCCACGTTTTGTGTTATTCATCAAATAAAGTGGCACGAATGTTAAATAAATAATGTACGGATTATCAAAAGTGTTATCAAATTACATATTACAACACCCAAAGACAAAAAAAGACAAAAAAGGACGAATATGAGAACCTTAAAACCCTAAAGGAAAAAATAAGACGAAATGCCACGTTTTGTGTTATTCATCAAATAAAGTGGCACGAATGTTAAATAAATAATGTACGGATTATTAAAAGTGTTATCAAATTACATATTACAACACCCAAAGACAAAAAAAGACAAAAAAGGACGAATATGAGAACCTTAAAACCCTAAAGGAAAAAATAAGACGAAATGCCACGTTTTGTGTTATTCATCAAATAAAGTGGCACGAATGTTAAATAAATAATGTACGGATTATCAAAAGTGTTATCAAATTACATATTACAACACCCAAAGACAAAAAAAGACAAAAAAGGACGAATATGAGAACCTTAAAACCCTAAACGAAAAAATAAGACGAAATGCCACGTTTTGTGTTATTCATCAAATAAAGTGGCACGAATGTTAAATAAATAATGTACGGATTATCAAAAGTGTTATCAAATTACATATTACAACACCCAAAGACAAAAAAAGACAAAAAAGGACGAATATGAGAACCTTAAAACCCTAAACGAAAAAATAAGACGAAATGCCACGTTTTGTGTTATTCATCAAATAAAGTGGCACGAATGTTAAATAAATAATGTACGGATTATCAAAAGTGTTATCAAATTACATATTACAACACCCAAAGACAAAAAAAGACAAAAAAGGACGAATATGAGAACCTTAAAACCCTAAACGAAAAAATAAGACGAAATGCCACGTTTTGTGTTATTCATCAAATAAAGTGGCACGAATGTTAAATAAATAATGTACGGATTATCAAAAGTGTTATCAAATTACATATTACAACACCCAAAGACAAAAAAAGACAAAAAAGGACGAATATGAGAACCTTAAAACCCTAAAGGAAAAAATAAGACGAAATGCCACGTTTTGTGTTATTCATCAAATAAAGTGGCACGAATGTTAAATAAATAATGTACGGATTATCAAAAGTGTTATCAAATTACATATTACAACACCCAAAGACAAAAAAAGACAAAAAAGGACGAATATGAGAACCTTAAAACCCTAAAGGAAAAAATAAGACGAAATGCCACGTTTTGTGTTATTCATCAAATAAAGTGGCACGAATGTTAAATAAATAATGTACGGATTATCAAAAGTGTTATCAAATTACATATTACAACACCCAAAGACAAAAAAAGACAAAAAAGGACGAATATGAGAACCTTAAAACCCTAAAGGAAAAAATAAGACGAAATGCCACGTTTTGTGTTATTCATCAAATAAAGTGGCACGAATGTTAAATAAATAATGTACGGATTATCAAAAGTGTTATCAAATTACATATTACAACACCCAAAGACAAAAAAAGACAAAAAAGGACGAATATGAGAACCTTAAAACCCTAAAGGAAAAAATAAGACGAAATGCCACGTTTTGTGTTATTCATCAAATAAAGTGGCACGAATGTTAAATAAATAATGTACGGATTATCAAAAGTGTTATCAAATTACATATTACAACACCCAAAGACAAAAAAAGACAAAAAAGGACGAATATGAGAACCTTAAAACCCTAAAGGAAAAAATAAGACGAAATGCCACGTTTTGTGTTATTCATCAAATAAAGTGGCACGAATGTTAAATAAATAATGTACGGATTATCAAAAGTGTTATCAAATTACATATTACAACACCCAAAGACAAAAAAAGACAAAAAAGGACGAATATGAGAACCTTAAAACCCTAAAGGAAAAAATAAGACGAAATGCCACGTTTTGTGTTATTCATCAAATAAAGTGGCACGAATGTTAAATAAATAATGTACGGATTATTAAAAGTGTTATCAAATTACATATTACAACACCCAAAGACAAAAAAAGACAAAAAAGGACGAATATGAGAACCTTAAAACCCTAAACGAAAAAATAAGACGAAATGCCACGTTTTGTGTTATTCATCAAATAAAGTGGCACGAATGTTAAATAAATAATGCACGGATTATCAAAAGTGTTATCAAATTACATATTACAACACCCAAAGACAAAAAAAGACAAAAAAGGACGAATATGAGAACCTTAAAACCCTAAAGGAAAAAATAAGACGAAATGCCACGTTTTGTGTTATTCATCAAATAAAGTGGCACGAATGTTAAATAAATAATGTACGGATTATCAAAAGTGTTATCAAATTACATATTACAACACCCAAAGACAAAAAAAGACAAAAAAGGACGAATATGAGAACCTTAAAACCCTAAAGGAAAAAATAAGACGAAATGCCACGTTTTGTGTTATTCATCAAATAAAGTGGCACGAATGTTAAATAAATAATGTACGGATTATTAAAAGTGTTATCAAATTACATATTACAACACCCAAAGACAAAAAAAGACAAAAAAGGACGAATATGAGAACCTTAAAACCCTAAAGGAAAAAATAAGACGAAATGCCACGTTTTGTGTTATTCATCAAATAAAGTGGCACGAATGTTAAATAAATAATGTACGGATTATCAAAAGTGTTATCAAATTACATATTACAACACCCAAAGACAAAAAAAGACAAAAAAGGACGAATATGAGAACCTTAAAACCCTAAAGGAAAAAATAAGACGAAATGCCACGTTTTGTGTTATTCATCAAATAAAGTGGCACGAATGTTAAATAAATAATGTACGGATTATCAAAAGTGTTATCAAATTACATATTACAACACCCAAAGACAAAAAAAGACAAAAAAGGACGAATATGAGAACCTTAAAACCCTAAAGGAAAAAATAAGACGAAATGCCACGTTTTGTGTTATTCATCAAATAAAGTGGCACGAATGTTAAATAAATAATGTACGGATTATCAAAAGTGTTATCAAATTACATATTACAACACCCAAAGACAAAAAAAGACAAAAAAGGACGAATATGAGAACCTTAAAACCCTAAAGGAAAAAATAAGACGAAATGCCACGTTTTGTGTTATTCATCAAATAAAGTGGCACGAATGTTAAATAAATAATGTACGGATTATCAAAAGTGTTATCAAATTACATATTACAACACCCAAAGACAAAAAAAGACAAAAAAGGACGAATATGAGAACCTTAAAACCCTAAAGGAAAAAATAAGACGAAATGCCACGTTTTGTGTTATTCATCAAATAAAGTGGCACGAATGTTAAATAAATAATGTACGGATTATTAAAAGTGTTATCAAATTACATATTACAACACCCAAAGACAAAAAAAGACAAAAAAGGACGAATATGAGAACCTTAAAACCCTAAAGGAAAAAATAAGACGAAATGCCACGTTTTGTGTTATTCATCAAATAAAGTGGCACGAATGTTAAATAAATAATGTACGGATTATCAAAAGTGTTATCAAATTACATATTACAACACCCAAAGACAAAAAAGACAAAAAAGGACGAATATGAGAACCTTAAAACCCTAAAGGAAAAAATAAGACGAAATGCCACGTTTTGTGTTATTCATCAAATAAAGTGGCACGAATGTTAAATAAATAATGTACGGATTATCAAAAGTGTTATCAAATTACATATTACAACACCCAAAGACAAAAAAAGACAAAAAAGGACGAATATGAGAACCTTAAAACCCTAAACGAAAAAATAAGACGAAATGCCACGTTTTGTGTTATTCATCAAATAAAGTGGCACGAATGTTAAATAAATAATGCACGGATTATCAAAAGTGTTATCAAATTACATATTACAACACCCAAAGACAAAAAAAGACAAAAAAGGACGAATATGAGAACCTTAAAACCCTAAAGGAAAAAATAAGACGAAATGCCACGTTTTGTGTTATTCATCAAATAAAGTGGCACGAATGTTAAATAAATAATGTACGGATTATCAAAAGTGTTATCAAATTACATATTACAACACCCAAAGACAAAAAAAGACAAAAAAGGACGAATATGAGAACCTTAAAACCCTAAAGGAAAAAATAAGACGAAATGCCACGTTTTGTGTTATTCATCAAATAAAGTGGCACGAATGTTAAATAAATAATGTACGGATTATCAAAAGTGTTATCAAATTACATATTACAACACCCAAAGACAAAAAAAGACAAAAAAGGACGAATATGAGAACCTTAAAACCCTAAAGGAAAAAATAAGACGAAATGCCACGTTTTGTGTTATTCATCAAATAAAGTGGCACGAATGTTAAATAAATAATGCACGGATTATCAAAAGTGTTATCAAATTACATATTACAACACCCAAAGACAAAAAAAGACAAAAAAGGACGAATATGAGAACCTTAAAACCCTAAACGAAAAAATAAGACGAAATGCCACGTTTTGTGTTATTCATCAAATAAAGTGGCACGAATGTTAAATAAATAATGCACGGATTATCAAAAGTGTTATCAAATTACATATTACAACACCCAAAGACAAAAAAAGACAAAAAAGGACGAATATGAGAACCTTAAAACCCTAAAGGAAAAAATAAGACGAAATGCCACGTTTTGTGTTATTCATCAAATAAAGTGGCACGAATGTTAAATAAATAATGTACGGATTATTAAAAGTGTTATCAAATTACATATTACAACACCCAAAGACAAAAAAGACAAAAAAGGACGAATATGAGAACCTTAAAACCCTAAAGGAAAAAATAAGACGAAATGCCACGTTTTGTGTTATTCATCAAATAAAGTGGCACGAATGTTAAATAAATAATGGACGGATTATCAAAAGTGTTATCAAATTACATATTACAACACCCAAAGACAAAAAAAGACAAAAAAGGACGAATATGAGAACCTTAAAACCCTAAAGGAAAAAATAAGACGAAATGCCACGTTTTGTGTTATTCATCAAATAAAGTGGCACGAATGTTAAATAAATAATGTACGGATTATTAAAAGTGTTATCAAATTACATATTACAACACCCAAAGACAAAAAAAGACAAAAAAGGACGAATATGAGAACCTTAAAACCCTAAAGGAAAAAATAAGACGAAATGCCACGTTTTGTGTTATTCATCAAATAAAGTGGCACGAATGTTAAATAAATAATGCACGGATTATCAAAAGTGTTATCAAATTACATATTACAACACCCAAAGACAAAAAAAGACAAAAAAGGACGAATATGAGAACCTTAAAACCCTAAAGGAAAAAATAAGACGAAATGCCACGTTTTGTGTTATTCATCAAATAAAGTGGCACGAATGTTAAATAAATAATGGACGGATTATCAAAAGTGTTATCAAATTACATATTACAACACCCAAAGACAAAAAAAGACAAAAAAGGACGAATATGAGAACCTTAAAACCCTAAAGGAAAAAATAAGACGAAATGCCACGTTTTGTGTTATTCATCAAATAAAGTGGCACGAATGTTAAATAAATAATGTACGGATTATCAAAAGTGTTATCAAATTACATATTACAACACCCAAAGACAAAAAAAGACAAAAAAGGACGAATATGAGAACCTTAAAACCCTAAAGGAAAAAATAAGACGAAATGCCACGTTTTGTGTTATTCATCAAATAAAGTGGCACGAATGTTAAATAAATAATGGACGGATTATCAAAAGTGTTATCAAATTACATATTACAACACCCAAAGACAAAAAAAGACAAAAAAGGACGAATATGAGAACCTTAAAACCCTAAAGGAAAAAATAAGACGAAATGCCACGTTTTGTGTTATTCATCAAATAAAGTGGCACGAATGTTAAATAAATAATGCACGGATTATCAAAAGTGTTATCAAATTACATATTACAACACCCAAAGACAAAAAAGACAAAAAAGGACGAATATGAGAACCTTAAAACCCTAAACGAAAAAATAAGACGAAATGCCACGTTTTGTGTTATTCATCAAATAAAGTGGCACGAATGTTAAATAAATAATGGACGGATTATCAAAAGTGTTATCAAATTACATATTACAACACCCAAAGACAAAAAAAGACAAAAAAGGACGAATATGAGAACCTTAAAACCCTAAACGAAAAAATAAGACGAAATGCCACGTTTTGTGTTATTCATCAAATAAAGTGGCACGAATGTTAAATAAATAATGCACGGATTATCAAAAGTGTTATCAAATTACATATTACAACACCAAGAGACAAAAAAAGACAAAAAAGGACTAATATGAGAACCTTAAAACCCTAAACGAAAAAATAAGACGAAATGCCACGTTTTGTGTTATTCATCAAATAAAGTGGCACGAAGGTTAAATAAATAATGCAGCCATCAAGCCATTATCAAAAGTTTTATCAAATTACATATTACAACACGAAAATTACATATTGCAAATCAAAACGCTCTCTACTTTGGTGATTTGGGAGATCTACTTGGTTTCTCAAAACGTGGCATCACCGGCCTAATGGTCGACGGAGACGACCCTCCACCGCCCCTTCCACCCACTGTGGAGGGGCTGAAACAGCCATCCCCCACTGGGATGGTCGTGAACACCACGAAAGTTCGAGGCTTGGTGCCATTGAATCCAAGCTCCCTTATGTTGTCTTCCTCCATTGAACCGCTGAAGCCACCACCAATCTGCACTGCTATGGACACTTCAAGGGCTGTATTAGCACCACCTATTATGGGAATTGAGGTGGAAGACGCAGGGTCTTTGGATAGGGATCAATTGTTGCAAGAGGTTGGCATTCGAAACCCTAAAAACCTGGCCGACTGTTCACACAGGACGCGTGAAAGGGCATCTTTTGGCGCCATCGGCCAGGGTGGTTCAGGTAAGTTGTTTGCATCCAATTCTTGCCTCGTATGGCCCGTTACACGTGAGTCCTCAGTAGGCGGCGTGATGCTGAATCCTAGTGTTGCCAAGAGTCCTACTTCGAATGGGTCTTCTAATTCGACTAGGACTCCTAGCTCGAGTGTGCCTCCAAAAACGTGCTGCCCTAGTGACATGGCTGCTTGTGAGGTGTCTAAGAGTGCTACCAACACTCCTAACTCGAGTCAAACTAGGCCTAAGTCTCCTAGTTCACTTGGGACTCAAATTGTGGCTAAGGTGCCACATGGGCGTGTAGGCCTTGAGGACCTGGATCCGCCTACTATGGACCAGCCTAGGCCTCACAGCCCCCTCCTTGTGTTTGGTGCTCCTCACAAGGAGGCTCTAGACGTGGGTGCAACCCCGGTTGCTACCACTATTAAGATCGACCATGTTTTCCCTCCCCTTAAAGCTGCCTTGGGCATTAAGGATAACAAGACACCTATGAATGCTCGTTTATCTACATTACAAGATGTCAACTTGAGGCAAAACATTCGTCCAAAGGCATCCTATGCCCAAACTCTCTCCATTCATGCTCAAGGGACTCAAACGAGACGTGATTACGCTCGTAGGTATGACATCCCTCCGGCTATGAATTTAGCTCCTTCAACGACTGTTGCAGGCAAGCCAACTGTTTTCTTCAAGGCTGAGGACTGTTGGAATATCCCGGGGTTGCAAGACACAATGAACTACGATAGTTCATATGTCTAGAAAACCCTAATTCGTTGATCGTTAGAACTTACACAATAGAACTAGCTCATAGAAGTATATGTTTAAAGATAGTGTGAATATGCTACAACTAACATAATCAAAGAGTGTGGCTACAAAGATATACCTTTGAAGCGTGAGCGGAAGCGATATGATCTTCAAGTGCTTATCCCCACACCTTGCTCCTTGCTTTCTTCTTGAAGAAATTTCTATCACCAAGGTGATATGGAACTACTATGAAATAGTCCACACCAATACCTTAGATAGCAATAAGACACACTTGGACTAGTGTGTGTTATTGAGGAGTGTGTAGTCTAACTACTATAGCAAACTATAGAACAATTTCTATACTCTAACACTTAGAGTTTTGCTAGAGGGTTTGAAGATGAAGTGTGTGTGTTTGTTTGTGTTCTCTAACAAGAGTTGTGTGATACTTAGCTTGATTCTCTACCCATTCTATATCATCTTATGATATAGAATGGATGATGAAACACATTATACACTAAACAAACACATTAACCATCCATATGGTTAATGCCTCTTGGTCCATGGAAGATTCTCTTACAAGAGTTCTTCCCAAGACTTACAAAGCCTTCCCAAGGCATAAAGTAGCCACCAAGATGTCAACCATTCATGATGATGGAATTAATTAATCTTAATTAATTAATTAAATCATATCTTATTTAATTAATTCATTAATTAATTAAATCATTTCAATAAATGATAATATATATATATATCTCACATATATATATATATACATAAACCCCAAATGGTGTGTCCGGAACCAATTCCGGGCGCACCATCGGTTCGGTCGGGACACGATCTCGATCGAACCGAAATTCCTCAATATGGATCAAATCCCTTATTCACTTTCGGGTCACTACTCGAAAGTATCTTCGGTAATTGTTACGTGTGTGACCTCATAGCCCGAGTAACGAAGGCATCGGGATTCAACGTATAAGACCGTATACACGAATCCCGAAGATCATCGTGAGAGCCTAGTCTGCCATTCGATGACCCCCGGCATTATCTCGGGTGAGACTACTGATAGTTCAGATAACTATCGGTTGTTGAACCGTATATATAGATGATATAGTTCACGGGCACTAATTGAGGAAATTGACACATCAATTTCCAACACTCCCACTTGCCCTTGGACTATTACCAATGTCTTGGATGTACACTTGCATCCTTGTCACATGATTCCCTTTGTCCTCGGTTTTCGTCATAGGCTAAAGCAAGAAAGCGTGTCGCCAACTCCTATGACATAATTTCTCGGAACACGAGATAGTCTCACTCCCGTTCATAACGGGTGAATTCATAAGTAAGACTCACTCTCCGAGTGGCCAGAAAAACCTTCCCTGTATACCAGGGTGGACAAAGACCCTACCAATGCATCACCGATCATCTCACCACTACATTCACATAAGACCCAACGTACCCCATTACCACCAGTAACGGATGGGTCCGGAAGTAGTCAAAGCCTCATGCTCACGTAGCATGAGAATGATATGCATGTAGGTCTCAGAACCTCTATCATATGGCTCGTGTGAAATATAGGACACAAGATCTCTTCTATAATTTCACAACGGTCACTGTCCAGTACCATGTCAAGACTCTCTTGACAATGAACCCATGTAATGATTTGGACCATCCTTTTGACTTAAGAAACAAAGTCAAACGAATCATTACACACTAGTTTGGTTGTGTCCGTTCCCAAAACGCTGGGACACACCACTAGGGACAATGTAATCACCATAGTTCTTGTCTTGAAAAAGGGGTTCCTTAGCCAATACACTTATTGGCTCCTCTTCAAGAACTCGTGATTACATGGGAATTAAAATATTTATCATACAACTATGATTAAATATTCAATTGTTTATTCAAGTGCTATAAAAGAATAGGCAATCAATAAACAAGAAGTAATACTTTTATTCAACAATAAGAGTTTTACAAAAGTATACTTCATACATATAAATCAAATAAACTGAAATAAAGCTCCCACTAAGACTAAGACCACTCGGACCTAAGTCTAAGTCCAATAGCTGAAGTATGGAACTCATGTTTGGTCTGAGGCAATGGTTTAGTCAAGGGATCAGCTGCGTTGTCGTCTGTATCTACTTTGGATACTTTGATGTCACCTCTCTGGAACATTTCACGGACGAGGTGATACTTCCTGAGGACATGCTTGGACTTATGATGAGCCCTGGGTTCCTTAGCCTGTGCTATGGCTCCAGTGTTATCACATAACAACTCAATTGGACCATCAGCGCTAGGAACTACCCCAAGCTCAGTCATAAACTTCTTAAGCCAACATGCCTCCTTGGCTGCTTCAGAAGCTGCAATGTACTCGGCCTCCGTAGTAGAATCTGCAACTGTGTCCTGCTTGGAACTCTTCCAACAGATGGCTCCACCGTTCAGGCAGAATACAAACCCGGTTTGAGAACGAAAATCGTCTCGATCGGTTTGGAAACTGGCATCGGTGAAACCTTTTGCAATCAACTCCTCATCTCCGCCATATACCAGAAACATATCCTTAGTCCTTCTCAAGTACTTAAGGATAGATTTCACAGCGGTCCAATGGCTGTTGCCTGGATTCGCTTGATATCGGCTGGTCAGACTCAGAGCGTACGATACGTCTGGTCTAGTGCACAACATGGCATACATGATAGATCCTATGGCTGAAGCATACGGGACTCTACTCATGTTCTCCTTCTCGACGTCAGTGGTGGGGCACTGACTTTTGCCGAGAATAGTGCCAGTTGTCATAGGCAGTATTCCCTTTTTGGAATCGATCATATCGAATCGTCTCAGAACCTTATCAATATAAGTGTCCTGTCTCAGGCCAATCAACCTATTGGCTCGATCTCGATATATCTTGATTCCAAGGATATACTGCGCCTCTCCTAAGTCCTTCATTGAGAAACACTTACACAACCATCTCTTGACTGACTCAAGGAGTGGTTTGTTGTTTCCAATGATCAGTATGTCATCTACATACAGGACTATAAATGCAATGTGGCTCCCACTTACCTTCTTGTATACACAAGCATCCTCCTCATTCTGAATGAAGCCAAATTCTTTAATTGCTTCATTGAATCGGAGGTTCCAACTGCGAGAAGCTTGCTTGAGTCCATAAATGGATCTCTGAAGCTTACATACCTTCTTAGGTCCTTTCGGACATGTAAAGCCTGGAGGTTGTGTCATGTACACATCCTCCTCAAGGTTTCCATTAAGGAAAGCGGTCTTTACATCCATTTGCCATATCTCATAGTCATAATATGCGGCAATGGCTAAGAGGATCCGAATAGACTTGAACATGACTACCGGTGAGTAGGTTTCATCATAGTCAATACCATGAATTTGTTTGAAACCCTTCGCCACTAGTCTAGCCTTGTAAACATGGACATTTCCATCTTTATCAAGCTTTTTCTTAAAGACCCACTTACACTCGATAGGTCTAGCACCTTCGGGTAAGTGAACCAATGTCCAGACATCATTCTGGTACATAGAGTCTATCTCGGATTTCATGGCTTCAAGCCATGACTCGCTATCTGGCCCTTTCATTGCGGCTCCATAAGTATAAGGCTCGTCGTCTTCTATCAAGAAGGATTCCCCATACCATCTATCGGGAACATGACGAGTCCTACTGGATTTCCTAAGGGTCGGTACTTCTTCAGGAGTTTCATCTACCGTGGATCTAGGGTCCAAGATAGGATCCAGCCATGAATGGAGGATCTACTTCCTGAAGTGAGCCTGCCGAGTTCGTTAACTCGACTTGCTCATTTGATGAGACACTTGGGTTCAATAACCCATCTCTCTATTCAATGAGTTTCTTGAGTTCGATAACTCAACTTGCTCATTAAACGTGTCGAATGAGTTCATTAACTCATTTGGCTCATCATCTTGAACTTCTTCAAGTTGTACCGTATTTCTGACATTTCCTGATAAGAACTCTTTCTCAAGGAAATGTGCTGTCCTAGCCACGAAAATCTTATTTTCTGGCTTAAGGTAGAAATAATACCCTTTGGTTTCCTTTGGATAACCAATGAAATGGCACAAGTCAGCCTTTGGGCCTAGCTTGTCTACGTTCAATTTCTTGACGTAGGCCAAGCAACCCCAAACCCTGAGAAAGCTAATCTTGGGACGTTTCCCAAACCACATCTCATATGGTACTTTCTCAGCTGACTTGGTTGGACAATTATTTAAGGTAAGTGCGGCAGTTTGCAACGCGTAACCCCAGAAGCTGACATGTAGGTCGGTTCGACTCATCATGGATCGCAAACTGTCTAACAGAGTGCGATTCCTCCTTTCGGACACACCATTATGCTGTGGTGTTCCGGCCGGTGTGAGTTGTGAAACAATTCCACAATCTCTAAGATGAGCGTCAAACTCGTGGCTCATATATTCGCCTCCTCGATCGGATCGAAGAGTCTTAATAGTCTTGCCGAGTTGATTCTCTACTTCATTTTGGAATTCTTTGAACTTTTCAAAGGCTTCACTCTTGTGCTTCATTAGATAGACATAGCCATAACGGCTAAAGTCATCCGTGAAGGTAATGAAGTAGGGAAAACCACCTCTTGCAGGAGTGTTCATTGGACCACATACATCGGTATGTATTATCCCCAATAAATCACTTGCCCTTTCACTCGTTCCAGTGAAAGGTGATTTGGTCATCTTGCCCAAAAGGCATGATTCGCATTGGTCATATGATTCAAAATCAAGTGACTCAATAATTCCACTTTCGTGGAGTTTCTTGATGCGATTTTCATTTATATGACCAAGTCTGCAATGCCATAGGTAGGTAGGATTCAAGTCGTTAGGCTTGTTCCTTTTAATATTTACGTTATATACCTCATGGTCCTCATCTAGTATGAAAAGACCATTTTGGTTTGAAGCTTTTGCATAAAGTAAACCATCACGATTAATAGAACATATATTCCTTTCCATAAGGATGGTAAAACCATCATTGTTCAAAACAGATATGGAAATAATATTTCTAGAAATAGTAGGAATACAATATACATTATTTAAAACTAAGACCATCCCGGATGGTAGTTTTAAATCTATCTTGCCCACGGCAACTGCAGCAACCTTTGCTCCATTGCCTACCCGCAAGTCCACCTCTCCCTTCCGAAGGGCTCTACTGTCATGTAGTACCTGCATATTTCGACAAATATGAGAACCACATCCTGAGTCAAGTACCCAAGTAGAGTTATTGGAGGTGATGAAAGCTTCAATAACGAATATACCTGTCGGAAGAGTCCCACTCTTCTTATCTTCGAGGTACTTCTTGCAGTTCCTCTTCCAGTGACCAGGTGTATTACAATAATGACACTGGTCAGTCCCCTTAGGACCTTTAGCCGGAGTTTTGGAAGTCTGGGCCTTGACTGTTCCAGTCTTGGCCTTTCCCTTCCATTTCCCCTTGCCTTTCTTAAAGGCCTTCTTGTTCTGAATCATCAGAACAGAGGGAGTAGGGGTAGAGCTCTTCCCACCCTTCAACGCAGTATCAGCCGTGCTGATCATGTTATGCAACTCCGACAACGACTTATCGAAGTCATGCATGTTGAAGTTCATGACAAAGTTACCAAACTTGTCAGGAAGGGAACGGAGGATTATGTCAACAGCCAAATCCTTGGAAAACTGAGTTCCCAAAGACTCAAGTCTCTCGATGATCCCAATCATCTTGAGAACATGAGGACTGGCCTGTTGACCATTGGATAGTTTGCAATCCATGAGGGCACAAACAGCTTCGTACCGCTCATTTCTTGCCCGCTTCTGGAACATCTGTTCCAGTCTGCAGTACATGTCATATGCTGCCACATTTTCGAACTGAATCTGAAGATTCGGTTCCATGTTGGCCAGCATGAGACATTGGACATCCAATGCATCGTCCACGTGTACATCATATGCACCACGTTCTAGCTCATCGGCATCCTCATGGGGTGGAGGAGGAAGTTCTTCCTTAAGAACATATTCGACTCTCTCGTGCTTGAGAACGATTCTCAAGTTACGAGACCAGTCGTTGAAGTTATTGCCATTGAGTTTACACTTCTCAAGTGTAGATCGGAGTGAGTTTGAAGTTGATTTCTTAGCAGTTGCCATCTAAAACATGCGAGTATGAAACGACGTTCAGTTTAATTTATATGTAAAACATACGATACAAGTAAAGCATGCTTGAAACAATAATACGAGTACCAACAACCCCTCGAAGTGTACAAGTATACCAAGACCCCACGGACTTGGGTATGAGCGGCACACGCAATCATCCTCATAGTCCAATCCATGGGTAAGTTCTACTAGACTATCATATATCAATCATCCAATGATTATATATGACTCTTGGCGTCTATCACTAGTCGTTTTAAGACACTATAGACTTCCTTTGCCAAACGGGCCGGTTCGATGGGCTAACCTGTAGCCACGTTTTAAGCAACCTTAGTTCACCATAAAGGGATGGATTACATTTGCCGGTTCGATGGGCTAACCTGTAGCGCATGTAATCCCATTGCCTCCTATTCCTATGAATCAAAGTGCCCATCTAGGGATGATCCACCCGAAACGTAGGAAAGTTTGACAACTTTGAACTTAGGTTTGGCAAACACTTAATTATTACGTGGAGGGGTTTAGATTAAACATGTAATCCACATTTCATGCATATCACATAAGGTATACATATACTTCAAGAAAATATATGTAAGCATGAAACATGGCATGAATAATAAACACTTTAAAGGGACGTGATATGGCCTAAAAGACATTAAATAAAACTAGTCTAACTAGTTCTAAACTAAGTCCTTGGTCTCCGTCTTCTTGGACATCGCCATGCTCCAAGTCCATCTCTTCATGTCTTGTTACATAATCAACTTTCGCATTAAATGGCACATGCGCCGCGAAAAAGAAATAACAATACAATAATTTAAAACGACACATGCGTCGTATTTCAATATCAAGGACAGTACGCAGACTGTATTTCGAATAAATACTAGGCCATATCAAATCCCCATTCCATTCAGACTACAGTTTATATATGTATAACACATTATACATAAAACACATAAACATGCTAGGAATGGAATAAAACACACAAGCAACACACAACTCACACACATACTCACATTCAAATAATGTGAATCATAGTCATATATGCATATCATAACCTTTAGTTGTCCAACAACTAACATAGCCAATTATCGGAAGTTTTACCATAAGTTCAACATTTTGAACTAATAACCCAATTACATTCAAAGAGACTTAGCATAAGTTTAAGGTTTGAAATTCATAATAACTCAAACTACAAACTTCCTTTCGATACTCAATTAAACAATTTAATTAGTACCGATAGGATAAAATCAACACTTTGACATACATGCTAATTTAACTATTTAAACTTCTCAAAGAATGTTTTGGACTTATAAGATTATTTCCAAAACAATCTCTAAATCACCCATAACAAACCGAAAACGTCCATAATCATCAAATGACTTTGGACTTAATCGATTTGTTTTGTTTCGAAATCATCAAATGACTTTGGACGTGCATAGACGTGTCCAGGGGGGCCGAACCAGGCTTCGGGCCAAGGCGATCCGTGTCCAGGGAAAGCCGAGGGTGCGCGTTCCAGTGGAGCCGTGTCCTTGGCTTGCCTGGACTCACACGGAACTTAGGTTTTGTCGGGGAGGGTTTTCCGAATACGAAAATCGGCTACGGTTCATATATCGACATATATACTATATGGTACTACTTTAAACACTTCTAGAACATGTTAAACGTGTAATATAGCTCATGATACCATGTTGGAATATCCCGGGGTTGCAAGACACAATGAACTACGATAGTTCATATGTCTAGAAAACCCTAATTCGTTGATCGTTAGAACTTACACAATAGAACTAGCTCATAGAAGTATATGTTTAAAGATAGTGTGAATATGCTACAACTAACATAATCAAAGAGTGTGGCTACAAAGATATACCTTTGAAGCGTGAGCGGAAGCGATATGATCTTCAAGTGCTTATCCCCACACCTTGCTCCTTGCTTTCTTCTTGAAGAAATTTCTATCACCAAGGTGATATGGAACTACTATGAAATAGTCCACACCAATACCTTAGATAGCAATAAGACACACTTGGACTAGTGTGTGTTATTGAGGAGTGTGTAGTCTAACTACTATAGCAAACTATAGAACAATTTCTATACTCTAACACTTAGAGATTTGCTAGAGGGTTTGAAGATAAAGTGTGTGTGTTTGTTTGTGTTCTCTAACAAGAGTTGTGTGATACTTAGCTTGATTCTCTACCCATTCTATATCATCTTATGATATAGAATGGATGATGAAACACATTATACACTAAACAAACACATTAACCATCCATATCGTTAATGCCTCTTGGTCCATGGAAGATTCTCTTACAAGAGTTCTTCCCAAGACTTACAAAGCCTTCCCAAGGCATAAAGTAGCCACCAAGATGTCAACCATTCATGATGATGGAATTAATTAATCTTAATTAATTAATTAAATTATATCTTATTTAATTAATTCATTAATTAATTAAATCATTTCAATAAATGATAATATATATATATATCTCACATATATATATATACATAAACCCCAAATGGTGTGTCCGGAACCAATTCCGGGGGCACCATCGGTTCGGTCGGGACACGATCTCGATCGAACCGAAATTCCTCAATATGGATCAAATCCCTTATTCACTTTCGGGTCACTACTCGAAAGTATCTTCGGTAATTGTTACGTGTGTGACCTCATAGACCGAGTAACGAAGGCATCGGGATTCAACGTATAAGACTGTATACACGAATCCCGAAAATCATCGTGAGAGCCTAGTCTACCATTCGATGACCCGCGGCATTATCTCGGGTGAGACTACTGATAGTTCAGATAACTATCGGTTGTTGAACCGTATATATAGATGATATAGTTCACGGGAACTAATTGAGGAAATTGACACATCAATTTCCAACAAGGACAAGGCTCGGTTCTTGGCTTGCAGGCAGCATGTCCTTATCGGTAAGTTTTCCCATGGCCGTTCTGCGATCAATGATATTCGGGAATTCTTTACCAATCTGAAGTTGAAAGGGGACTATAATTTGTCTATCTATGACGATAGACACTTGATCATTGAATGTGCTCTAGTTGAGGATTTGGTTCGTCTTTGGCTTAGAGTTATGTGGTATATTAAGGGATATGCCATGAGAATGTTCAAGTGGTCTCCTGATTTTGATTCGTCTGTTGAATCCTCTGTTTGTCCCGTGTGGATAAACTTCCCCAAGCTACCCATCTATATGTACACGGAGGAAGCCCTTCTCTCCGTTGCTAGTTGTGTGGGTAAGCCGTTACGTATTGACCATTTAAACACTACTAGAACCCAACTAGGGTGTGCTAGTGTCTGTGTAGAGCTGGATGTTGCTCTACCCCAGCCTAAGGTCATTGATGTTAAATTTGAACATGCCCTTGCCAGTGGTAAAGTGGTGATGGATGGTTTTGAGCAAACTGTCACCTATGAAGATATGCCTATTTACTGTACCTTGTGTAGTCACCTCGGGCATGCTAGCTCTCAGTGTAAGTTGGGTGCCACTTCGTTGGCTCCTTCTGAGGGTGTTGGTAAGAAGGAGGCTGCTGCCCCTGAGAAACAGGGAGGACAATCACAAGGTCCAATAGGCCCCCAAGGTCGTGTGGCCCCCAAGAAACGGAGGAGAAGGGGGCGCACCACCTTGAGATGGAAGGAAAAAGATAAGACTGCCTCAACTTCTGCTCTTAAGGAGCAAGCCCCGGGCAAGAATATTGTTGCATCCTCGGAGCCAGTGGAAGCTAGCCCTGTTCGGGAGCCAGCTTCTACTGTTGAGCCAGGAGCTGATACATTACCCAAGGAACTTGTTGTCAACAAGTTGGCGTTGCAGGAGGTTGCTCAGGGCACCACTGAATCTATTGGGACAGCTACTCCGTCCCAACCCGAGGAGTGGATTGAGATCCCTCCCAAGTCTTGTGCCAAGATCAGTGAGTTAAAAAAAGACAAAAAAGGACGAATATGAGAACCTTAAAACCCTAAAGGAAAAATAAGACGAAATGCCACGTTTTGTGTTATTCATCAAATAAAGTGGCACGAATGTTAAATAAATTTTGCACGGATTATCAAAAGTGTTATCAAATTACATATTACAACACCCAAAGACAAAAAAAGACAAAAAAGGACGAATATGAGAACCTTAAAACCCTAAAGGAAAAAATAAGACGAAATGCCACGTTTTGTGTTATTCATCAAATAAAGTGGCACGAATGTTAAATAAATAATGTACGGATGATTAAAAGTGTTATCAAATTACATATTACAACACCCAAAGACAAAAAAAGACAAAAAAGGACGAATATGAGAACCTTAAAACCCTAAAGGAAAAAATAAGACGAAATGCCACGTTTTGTGTTATTCATCAAATAAAGTGGCACGAATGTTAAATAAATAATGTACGGATGATTAAAAGTGTTATCAAATTACATATTACAACACCCAAAGACAAAAAAAGACAAAAAAGGACGAATATGAGAACCTTAAAACCCTAAAGGAAAAAATAAGACGAAATGCCACGTTTTGTGTTATTCATCAAATAAAGTGGCACGAATGTTAAATAAATAATGTACGGATTATTAAAAGTGTTATCAAATTACATATTACAACACCCAAAGACAAAAAAAGACAAAAAAGGACGAATATGAGAACCTTAAAACCCTAAAGGAAAAAATAAGACGAAATGCCACGTTTTGTGTTATTCATCATATAAAGTGGCACGAATGTTAAATAAATTATGCACGGATTATCAAAAGTGTTATCAAATTACATATTACAACACCCAAAGACAAAAAAAGACAAAAAAGGACGAATATGAGAACCTTAAAACCCTAAAGGAAAAAATAAGACGAAATGCCACGTTTTGTGTTATTCATCAAATAAAGTGGCACGAATGTTAAATAAATAATGTACGGATTATTAAAAGTGTTATCAAATTACATATTACAACACCCAAAGACAAAAAAGGACGAATATGAGAACCTTAAAACCCTAAAGGAAAAAATAAGACGAATTGCCACGTTTTGTGTTATTCATCAAATAAAGTGGCACGAATGTTAAATAAATAATGCACGGATTATCAAAAGTGTTATCAAATTACATATTACAACACCCAAAGACAAAAAAGGACGAATATAAGAACCTTAAAACCCTAAAGGAAAAAATAAGACGAAATGCCACGTTTTGTGTTATTCATCAAATAAAGTGGCACGAATGTTAAATAAATAATGTACGGATTATTAAAAGTGTTATCAAATTACATATTACAACACCGAAAGACAAAAAAAGACAAAAAAGGACGAATATGAGAACCTTAAAACCCTAAAGGAAAAAATAAGACAAAATGCCACGTTTTGTGTTATTCATCAAATAAAGTGGCACGAATGTTAAATAAATAATGTACGGATTATTAAAAGTGTTATCAAATTACATATTACAACACCCAAAGACAAAAAAAGACAAAAAAGGACGAATATGAGAACCTTAAAACCCTAAAGGAAAAAATAAGACGAAATGCCACGTTTTGTGTTATTCATCAAATAAAGTGGCACGAATGTTAAATAAATAATGTACGGATTATTAAAAGTGTTATCAAATTACATATTACAACACCCAAAGACAAAAAAAGACAAAAAAGGACGAATATGAGAACCTTAAAACCCTAAAGGAAAAAATAAGACGAAATGCCACGTTTTGTGTTATTCATCAAATAAAGTGGCACGAATGTTAAATAAATAATGCACGGATTATCAAAAGTGTTATCAAATTACATATTACAACACCCAAAGACAAAAAAAGACAAAAAAGGACGAATATGAGAACCTTAAAACCCTAAAGGAAAAAATAAGACGAAATGCCACGTTTTGTGTTATTCATCAAATAAAGTGGCACGAATGTTAAATAAATAATGTACGGATTATTAAAAGTGTTATCAAATTACATATTACAACACCAAAGACAAAAAAAGACAAAAAAGGACGAATATGAGAACCTTAAAACCCTAAAGGAAAAAATAAGACGAAATGCCACGTTTTGTGTTATTCATCAAATAAAGTGGCACGAATGTTAAATAAATAATGTACGGATTATTAAAAGTGTTATCAAATTACATATTACAACACCCAAAGACAAAAAAAGACAAAAAAGGACGAATATGAGAACCTTAAAACCCTAAAGGAAAAAATAAGACGAAATGCCACGTTTTGTGTTATTCATCAAATAAAGTGGCACGAATGTTAAATAAATAATGCACGGATTATCAAAAGTGTTATCAAATTACATATTACAACACCCAAAGACAAAAAAAGACAAAAAAGGACGAATATGAGAACCTTAAAACCCTAAAGGAAAAAATAAGACGAAATGCCACGTTTTGTGTTATTCATCAAATAAAGTGGCACGAATGTTAAATAAATAATGTACGGATTATTAAAAGTGTTATCAAATTACATATTACAACACCCAAAGACAAAAAAAGACAAAAAAGGACGAATATGAGAACCTTAAAACCCTAAAGGAAAAAATAAGACGAAATGCCACGTTTTGTGTTATTCATCAAATAAAGTGGCACGAATGTTAAATAAATAATGTACGGATTATTAAAAGTGTTATCAAATTACATATTACAACACCCAAAGACAAAAAAAGACAAAAAAGGACGAATATGAGAACCTTAAAACCCTAAAGGAAAAAATAAGACGAAATGCCACGTTTTGTGTTATTCATCAAATAAAGTGGCACGAATGTTAAATAAATAATGCACGGATTATCAAAAGTGTTATCAAATTACATATTACAACACCCAAAGACAAAAAAAGACAAAAAAGGACGAATATGAGAACCTTAAAACCCTAAAGGAAAAAATAAGACGAAATGCCACGTTTTGTGTTATTCATCAAATAAAGTGGCACGAATGTTAAATAAATAATGTACGGATTATTAAAAGTGTTATCAAATTACATATTACAACACCCAAAGACAAAAAAAGACAAAAAAGGACGAATATGAGAACCTTAAAACCCTAAAGGAAAAAATAAGACGAAATGCCACGTTTTGTGTTATTCATCAAATAAAGTGGCACGAATGTTAAATAAATAATGCACGGATTATCAAAAGTGTTATCAAATTACATATTACAACACCCAAAGACAAAAAAAGACAAAAAAGGACGAATATGAGAACCTTAAAACCCTAAAGGAAAAAATAAGACGAAATGCCACGTTTTGTGTTATTCATCAAATAAAGTGGCACGAATGTTAAATAAATAATGCACGGATTATCAAAAGTGTTATCAAATTACATATTACAACACCCAAAGACAAAAAAAGACAAAAAAGGACGAATATGAGAACCTTAAAACCCTAAAGGAAAAAATAAGACGAAATGCCACGTTTTGTGTTATTCATCAAATAAAGTGGCACGAATGTTAAATAAATAATGTACGGATTATTAAAAGTGTTATCAAATTACATATTACAACACCCAAAGACAAAAAAAGACAAAAAAGGACGAATATGAGAACCTTAAAACCCTAAAGGAAAAAATAAGACGAAATGCCACGTTTGTGTTATTCATCAAATAAAGTGGCACGAATGTTAAATAAATAATGCACGGATTATCAAAAGTGTTATCAAATTACATATTACAACACCCAAAGACAAAAAAAGACAAAAAAGGACGAATATGAGAACCTTAAAACCCTAAAGGAAAAAATAAGACGAAATGCCACGTTTTGTGTTATTCATCAAATAAAGTGGCACGAATGTTAAATAAATAATGTACGGATTATTAAAAGTGTTATCAAATTACATATTACAACACCCAAAGACAAAAAAAGACAAAAAAGGACGAATATGAGAACCTTAAAACCCTAAAGGAAAAAATAAGACGAAATGCCACGTTTTGTGTTATTCATCAAATAAAGTGGCACGAATGTTAAATAAATAATGCACGGATTATCAAAAGTGTTATCAAATTACATATTACAACACCCAAAGACAAAAAAAGACAAAAAAGGACGAATATGAGAACCTTAAAACCCTAAAGGAAAAAATAAGACGAAATGCCACGTTTTGTGTTATTCATCAAATAAAGTGGCACGAATGTTAAATAAATAATGTACGGATTATTAAAAGTGTTATCAAATTACATATTACAACACCCAAAGACAAAAAAAGACAAAAAAGGACGAATATGAGAACCTTAAAACCCTAAAGGAAAAAATAAGACGAAATGCCACGTTTTGTGTTATTCATCAAATAAAGTGGCACGAATGTTAAATAAATAATGTACGGATTATTAAAAGTGTTATCAAATTACATATTACAACACCCAAAGACAAAAAAAGACAAAAAAGGACGAATATGAGAACCTTAAAACCCTAAAGGAAAAAATAAGACGAAATGCCACGTTTTGTGTTATTCATCAAATAAAGTGGCACGAATGTTAAATAAATAATGTACGGATTATTAAAAGTGTTATCAAATTACATATTACAACACCCAAAGACAAAAAAAGACAAAAAAGGACGAATATGAGAACCTTAAAACCCTAAAGGAAAAAATAAGACGAAATGCCACGTTTTGTGTTATTCATCAAATAAAGTGGCACGAATGTTAAATAAATAATGCACGGATTATCAAAAGTGTTATCAAATTACATATTACAACACCCAAAGACAAAAAAAGACAAAAAAGGACGAATATGAGAACCTTAAAACCCTAAAGGAAAAAATAAGACGAAATGCCACGTTTTGTGTTATTCATCAAATAAAGTGGCACGAATGTTAAATAAATAATGTACGGATTATTAAAAGTGTTATCAAATTACATATTACAACACCCAAAGACAAAAAAAGACAAAAAAGGACGAATATGAGAACCTTAAAACCCTAAAGGAAAAAATAAGACGAAATGCCACGTTTTGTGTTATTCATCAAATAAAGTGGCACGAATGTTAAATAAATAATGCACGGATTATCAAAAGTGTTATCAAATTACATATTACAACACCCAAAGACAAAAAAAGACAAAAAAGGACGAATATGAGAACCTTAAAACCCTAAAGGAAAAAATAAGACGAAATGCCACGTTTTGTGTTATTCATCAAATAAAGTGGCACGAATGTTAAATAAATAATGTACGGATTATTAAAAGTGTTATCAAATTACATATTACAACACCCAAAGACAAAAAAAGACAAAAAAGGACGAATATGAGAACCTTAAAACCCTAAAGGAAAAAATAAGACGAAATGCCACGTTTTGTGTTATTCATCAAATAAAGTGGCACGAATGTTAAATAAATAATGCACGGATTATCAAAAGTGTTATCAAATTACATATTACAACACCCAAAGACAAAAAAAGACAAAAAAGGACGAATATGAGAACCTTAAAACCCTAAAGGAAAAAATAAGACGAAATGCCACGTTTTGTGTTATTCATCAAATAAAGTGGCACGAATGTTAAATAAATAATGTACGGATTATTAAAAGTGTTATCAAATTACATATTACAACACCCAAAGACAAAAAAAGACAAAAAAGGACGAATATGAGAACCTTAAAACCCTAAAGGAAAAAATAAGACGAAATGCCACGTTTTGTGTTATTCATCAAATAAAGTGGCACGAATGTTAAATAAATAATGTACGGATTATTAAAAGTGTTATCAAATTACATATTACAACACCGAAAGACAAAAAAAGACAAAAAAGGACGAATATGAGAACCTTAAAACCCTAAAGGAAAAAATAAGACGAAATGCCACGTTTTGTGTTATTCATCAAATAAAGTGGCACGAATGTTAAATAAATAATGTACGGATTATTAAAAGTGTTATCAAATTACATATTACAACACCCAAAGACAAAAAAAGACAAAAAAGGACGAATATGAGAACCTTAAAACCCTAAAGGAAAAAATAAGACGAATTGCCACGTTTTGTGTTATTCATCAAATAAAGTGGCACGACTGTTAAATAAATAATGCACGGATTATCAAAAGTGTTATCAAATTACATATTACAACACCCAAAGACAAAAAAAGACAAAAAAAGGACGAATATGAGAACCTTAAAACCCTAAAGGAAAAAATAAGACGAAATGCCACGTTTTGTGTTATTCATCAAATAAAGTGGCACGAATGTTAAATAAATAATGTACGGATTATTAAAAGTGTTATCAAATTACATATTACAACACCCAAAGACAAAAAAAGACAAAAAAGGACGAATATGAGAACCTTAAAACCCTAAAGGAAAAAATAAGACGAAATGCCACGTTTTGTGTTATTCATCAAATAAAGTGGCACGAATGTTAAATATATTGAAATAACCCGTCCCGTAGACATGCTAAATAAATATTATTTTATTTCCCGAGAGAGGTAACATGTCATAAATCGTAAGACACGTAGAATTTTTAGTCGAAAAATAAATCGAGTCGTAGTCGAATAAAATTAAGTGGGGCGTGTGCATTGCATGTCATTAGATGATAATTTAAATTTTTATATTTGCACTTTTACCCCACTACTTTAGCAAACTCAAATTGGAGTCAAACTTGATGCCCACTCTTTGTGGACACTTGTCCTCCATGCATTAAGTCTTCCTAAGTAAGCTTCCCACCACCTATACAAATGTAGCATGCATACTCTCATCATTCATCCTCATTCATTATCTTCAAACAACAAAAACATCCTCCACCATACTCCCTCCATCTAGCCGATTCCCTCCCCTCTCCTTACACTCAACAATTTTCTTCCATTATTCTTGATTTGGAGCTTAGCACAAACTAGAACATTTCCTATACATCTAAGGTATAATTTCTTAAGCTTTAAACTATTGTTTTCATGATGTTGACTTTGGTCAAAATTGAATCTTTAAGAATAAAACTTAAGTATAACCCCATGGATGATGTTGTAACTCAAGTATATGTTGTATAATGTTGATATATGTTGGTGTTTGGATTATCTTATGGCCTATATCTTTATTTAGAAGTTTAGATCTAAAAATACCTATTTTATGAGAAAATACGAAACGTATACTGTATATGCCCAGAAAATTCTGAAATTTTATAAGCACGTAGAGTTCTGAAATAGAAGAATCTGACAACAAGAATTTCTTAAATCGGATTTGTTTTGTATTTACTACGATTTTTGGAAGTTTAATAGCTAGATTCGTTTTTAAATGGGAAATAAATACTTAAACGTGTCCAAAAATTCTGAAACTTTATTTTTGACAACAATCTGCCCAAAATAGTCGACACACCAAATCTGGGAATTTTTGAAAGTTGTTTGGTATTTCTTCCGTATTTTGATATTTTTAGTGCCTAGAATTAAAATAAAATACAAAACGAGTATTAATTGAAGAGGAACTGAAAATGGATATTTTTATGAAACTTACCACTGTATTGTGAACATGTAAAATAAATCTTACATTTTTCTAAGGTCGTTTGATATTTTTGACTAATTAAATTGTTAAAAGAGGATTTAAATGAAACGAAAATGATTTTGGTGTTAAAATATGTGATATGTATTTTTGCAGAAACTTGGAAGGTGTGTTTGACCTACGTTTCGAATTTCATGATTTTTGAAGAAGATTGATAATTATTTTGATTTAAGGATATAAAAAGGGCTAGAAAATGCTTTTAAATGAAATAAATATCAAATGGACACAAATATTTAAATGGGCAGTAAGTTTGGACTTAGAAATGATATTTAGACTTTGGAAAAATATTTCATGAGTTTTTGAAGTGGTTAACTATTTATTATGAATTATAGGCAATTAAATGAGTTTAAATGGTGAAAAAATAATAAATGGGTGAAAAATGGAATTTGGGCAGAATGTTTAACCTTAAAATGAATATTTGGACTTATGAAAATTATTTGAGTGTATAAGATTGAGTTTTACCACTTAAATGAGATTTTTGATATTTAAAGTGGCCAATACATAGTTTAAAATGAGAAAATTGGAGAAGTGAGTCAAAAGTCATCCATGGGCAGAATACTTATGATTTTTGGGTATTTTTGAAGATAAAATAATTATATGAGAATTTACAAAATGATTTGAACAAGTGTTGGGCACATTCGAGGCCAAGGGTATTTCAGTCATTTTACAAGTTAAGGGCATTTTTGTCATTTTACAAGTCGACACGATATCTATCCTTAAACATAATTTAATGCATTGGGGCATATTTTTGGATACATGAGAGTGAGCCTAATATGAGAAACCAACCTTGAGAGGTATAAATAGTAAGGAAACCGAGACAGGGGTAGAATGGTCATTTCATACCTCGGTAGATTATTAATGCACTCTTACGCTATTTAGGAGTTCAGGAAGGACGCACAAGGAATATATAGGTGTACGCTAGTTGCTCTAGCATCAGGTGAGTACTTATCTCACGGTTGTTTTATGCGATACATTCTGTTTATGCGAATTGTTATATATATGTATGTTGTGGTTCTATATGACGTGTTAGTTAAATTGTTGGTCATGATACAATGAGTTATTGAATTGATATAAAAATGAGTTGTTAAATGGATATAAAATGAGTAGTTGACTTGACATATAATGAATTGGTTGTTAAGATGATATATGACATGTCCAGTTGTTGAATTGAAATGTTGATTATCATGGTTGGTTGAGATATGTTGAGTTGATATACGATGCGCGTAGTAGTAACCCCAGTTTCCACTGGAGGGCGCTTATAATACATGTTGAGTAGATATCCGGAGCGCGTAGTAGTAAACCCCAGTTTCGGCTGGAGGGCGCTTATGATAAAACTTTTATGTCGACGGGCATAAGGGTCTCCCCTGCAGGACGAGTTGTTGTTGTAGAGATGGATTGTAGTATAACCCAGCTATATGACTGGATGATTACCATCTAAAAGGGTGGATCGTTGTTAAACCCATATATTGATGTGGATGATAGCCCCCTTAACCGGATTATTAAGTTGATATTACAGTTGATGAGTTGATTCTATAAAGGTTGAGATGACATTTGATACGTTGAGTTGTGAAGATGGTATATATACATTGAGATGATATTATGTTGCTTATTTTAATAGACGTTTCTTATATTACTATGTGTACTTCGTTGTTCTTTTATGTTAGTATGTTGTTAGATCATTGAAGGTAAGTTGTCCCTATCCACTTCTACATGTATAACTTTACTCATGGGCATAATGTGTGGTATACACCACCTGTGTGCTAAGTGTTCACCAGCTTTATAGCTGACACCCCCTTCTCCAGATTGACAGTTAATTATAAGGAATTGAACGTTGAAGTCTAGTAGCTGCGTAACGTTAGAGCTTGGAGGTGAGACGGTGGTGGCTAGGAGTCCTCAGCAGTCATTCTCATTGATGTTTTGTTGTCTTGGAGACATATCTATCATTGTTGTCATTCTAAAACTATCTTTTTGAAACTTGATGTATTTTCCAGATGTTGTATTTTTGTGGTTGTTACTTCACCACGATGGATATTATCTATTTATCAAATGAAGTCATTTTTAAGTTGTCATCCATCGACTGGTGACTCTGATGTTACATGTTGCTGACGATCCCAACCTCAGGGGGGCCCACCTGGGGCGGGTCGTTACAATTTTGGTATCAGAGCCTAGGTTTCAGATTTAAGTGGTGTCATGTGTGGTTATGTGCCTAGGTCTAAGAATTTACGTGAAGTTGTCTAAGTTGAGTTGTTCTCCTTTTGAGTCTAAAACTTTTCTTCTATCGCTTCGTAGACTGCTGAGGATGCCACCCAGAGTAGCGTATAGGGGTCGTGGTCGTGCCGCCCGAGGAAGGGGCAGAGGTAGGGGTAGGAGAGCGCAGAACGATGAGCCTACGGTCGAACAACCGGTTTCTGCCACCGGTATTAATCCCCCCGTGAACCCGGCTGTTGCAAGTGACCCACCTGCTGACGGTGGAGTTGCTGAGAACGTTGTGCCAGCGCCTGCTGTTGTGGTACAACCAGCTGAATCTCAGTCAAAGACCTTTGACATATTCCTGAAGAGAAACCCACCTAAGTTTCATGGAACTACAACCCCACTTCCAGCTCTTGATTTTCTTAGGGATGTAGAAGCCATCTTTAAACCCCTAGCTGTTGTGGGAGAGATGAGAGTCACTTTCACCACTTACTTGTTGCATGGTGGAGCACGTGACTGGTGGGAGAACACTGAGCGTTCATTGGAAGCGACTGGTCAGGTGCCAGTGACTTGGGAACGTTTTGTTGAGCTGTTTAAGGAGAAGTATTGTCTAAGTGCTCATATGGCAGCCTTAGAAAGAGAGTTGATTCAGCTGAGCCAGGAGAAGATGACTGTGAGTGAGTATGAAAGTAAGTTTAATGAGTTGTGCAGATTGCTCCCTGATGTGCACAATAATGAGGCTAAGAAAATCGAGCGTTTCAGAGATGGCCTGGTGTTGGAAATTCGCTCCAAGTTGGCACTTATGGACTTTAACAGTTTCCATCAGCTAATGAATGCCGCTCTTAAGGCAGAAGCAAGTGAAGCTGAACTTTTGGCTAGGAAAGAAGGAAAGGGTAGACAAGTTGTGCCTAGATTTAGTCGGCCCTCAAACTCTGGATATCAGGAACGTCCATTTCAGCGCAGACGTTTTGCACAGAGTCAAACTAGTGCTCCTGCTACGCAATCCCGATTCACTTCTGCCCGTCCACCTAATCGGTTCGGAGGATCCCTGGGAAGTATCCAGGCGAGGTCAGGTGTTAATGGATGTTTCCGATGTGGTAGGATAAATCATAAGATTCAAGATTGCCGTGAGAGGGAGATAATATGTTTCCGATGTAAGCAACCAGGACACTTTGCTAATAGTTGCCCTCAGTTGCAAGGAGGTGGTAGAGGAACTAGTCAGATTGCTCCACTGCAGCGAGGAGGATATCAGGGAAGTCGTGGAGATCGTGGTGGAGGCCGTGGTTATCAGGGTCGTGGTACTGCGAGTTACCAGGGAAGTAATGTGGTCGCTAGTAATCAGACTGAAGTGGGAACTGGGCAAGGTCGCATTCATGCCATGACACAGCAGGAAGCCCAGAATATCCCTAGAGTGGTGACAGGTACCTTAAGTTTATGTGGATTAGATGCCAAAGTTTTATTTGATTCCGGTGCCACGCACTCTTTCGTATCTTTAGACTTCTGTCGTCATATGTCTGTGTTATGTGAACCTTTATCTGTGCCTCTCTTGATTCAAACACCAGTAGGAAAATCTATTACAATCGTTGAAGTATTTAGGAATTGTCCTTTAAGTGTCGAGAATCAAATACTAGAAGTAGACTTACTCCCTTTTGAGATGGTAGATTTTGATCTTATCTTAGGTATGGATTGGTTGGGTAAACACCATGCGGTGATAGATTGTCGTAATAAAGAAGTGAAAATACTAAGTGCAGAGAAGCCTGAAATCTGTATTGTTGGTGATAGAAAGATATTGCCCGTTTGCCTCATTTCCACCCTAATAGCCCGTAAGATGTTAAGAAAAGGATGTGTTGGATATCTGGCCCATGTAGTTGATGTAGAGAAGGATAAGATTGAATTGAAGGATGTCTATGTTGTGAGGGACTACGTGGATGTATTCCCTGAGGATTTGCCAGGACTTCCTCCAGAGAGAGAAGTGGAATTCTCGATTGAAGTATTACCTGGTACTGCACCAGTGTCCATGGCACCATACCGGATGGCTCCGGCAGAGTTGAAGGAGTTAAAGACTCAACTGCAAGAACTGTTGGATAAAGGGTTTATTCGACCCAGCAGTTCGCCTTGGGGTGCTCCTGTATTGTTTGTTAAGAAGAAAGATGGATCAATGAGATTGTGTATAGATTATAGGCAACTGAACAAAGTAACTATTAAGAATCGATATCCGTTGCCTAGGATTGATGACTTATTTGATCAATTGAAGGATGCTCGTATATTTTCTAAGATTGACCTAAGGTCAGGTTATCACCAGCTGAGGATTAAGGATGATGATGTATCAAAGTCTGCTTTTAGGACAAGGTATGGACATTATGAATTTTTGGTGATGCCGTTTGGATTGACGAATGCGCCTGCAGCTTTTATGGATCTTATGAATCGTGTATTTCGTGCCTATTTGGATAAATTTGTGGTTGTATTTATTGATGATATATTGATTTATTCAAGTGGTCAAGAGGAACATGAGGAACATTTGAGGATAGTGTTGGAGATATTAAGACAGAACCAGTTATATGCCAAATTCTCTAAGTGTGAATTTTGGTTAGAGAAAGTACAATTCTTAGGTCATGTAATTTCTGGAAAAGGTGTAAGTGTCGACCCTCAAAAAGTTGAGGCTGTGATGAATTGGGAACGACCTACAAGTGTGACGGAAGTAAGAAGTTTCTTGGGTTTAGCTGGATATTATCGTAGGTTTATAAAAGACTTCTCAATAATTGCTATACCAATGACCCGGTTGACCAGGAAGGGTGTTCCTTTTGTTTGGAGTGAAGAATGCGAGCGATGTTTTAATGAGTTGAAAGAGAGATTGACTACCGCTCCTGTATTGACTCTTCCATCAGGATTGGATGGATATGTGGTATATAGTGATGCTTCACATCAAGGCTTGGGTTGTGTGCTGATGCAGCATGGTAAAGTGATAGCCTATGCGTCAAGGCAGTTGAAAAATCACGAGAAGAATTATCCAACTCACGATCTAGAATTGGCAGCCATAGTATTTGCTTTGAAAATCTGGAGGCATTACTTATATGGGGTTACATGCCAGATCTTTACAGATCATAAGAGTTTAAAGTACCTGCCAACACAGAGGGATTTAAATTTGAGGCAGAGGAGATGGATGGAGTTCATTAGTGACTATGATTGTTCGATCGAGTACCATCCTGGAAAGGCAAATGTGGTCGCTGATGCCTTAAGTCGCAAGATTAGAGTGAAAGAACCAAAGGGATGAGATGAAGGATTTAGGTGTGAACTTTGGCGTTGGAGTCAGTGGGAGTTTGTTGGCTCAAATAAAGGTTAGACCGGTACTGATTGAAAGAATCTTAGAGTTTCAGAAGAATGATGAAAAGATTAAAAAGATAATTGAGGAAGTAAAGAGTGGCACTAAGACTGAATTCGTGGTGAGAGAAGATGGAGCCTTAGTGATGAATGGAAGGATAGTTGTGCCACAATCGGATGAATTAAAAAGAGAAATTTTAGAAGAGGCTCATAGTGCTTCGTATACGATGCACCCTGGTAGTACGAAAATGTATCGTGAGCTGAAGATGGCGTATTGGTGGCCTAATATGAAGCGAGAAATAGCTGAGTATGTATCTAAGTGTCTGACATGTCAACAAGTCAAGATTGAGCATAGACACCCAGCAGGATTGTTGCAACCTTTACCTATCCCTGAGTGGACATGGGAACACATCACTATGGATTTCGTATTTGGCCTCCCAAGAACGTTAAGAAAGAACGATGGTATATGGGTAATAGTCGATAGACTTCGAAGTCTGCACATTTTATACCAATCAAATCAACCCATAACCCCTGAGCAGTTAGCGAAGCTATATGTTGATCAAGTGGTTGCGGTTGCATGGAGTGCCGCTAACAATTGTATCAGATCGTGATGCTAGATTTACATCCAGGTTTTGGGGAAGTTTTCAAGAGCGATGGGTTCGAAGTTGAGTTTAAGTACTTCATATCACCCCCAATCGGATGGTCAGTCAGAAAGAACTATTCAAACGTTGGAGGACATGTTACGCGCTTGCGTGTTAAGTTTTTCTGGAAATTGGGATGATGAGTTGCCTAAGATAGAATTCTCGCTTATAATAACAGTTTTCATGCTAGCATTGGGATGGCGCCATTCGAAGCATTGTATGGGAGGAAGTGTAGAACTCCAGTTTACTTGGAATGAGATAGGGAAAGGAAAATCTA